>VZTO01010704.1:0-11965 GCA_013400615.1 Syrrhaptes paradoxus
AGTGTGGAAAGGGTTGGGAGTGGTGTGAGGCAAGGGCAACTCTATATGCAGGGTTAGAGTCTGGAGGACAGCAAGGGCTATGGGACTACTGTAGGGGCTAGCCTCCATGGTGCCCACCTCAGGGCTCAAGAAGGTGCCAGGGTACTGTGCAGGACAGTGGCTTCCTCAGGGCCAGGGTGCTGGGGGCTGAGGGCAACCATGGTGCCCACACTGATGGGGTGCAGCTCCACAGTGCCCGAGCCAGCTGAGCCAAGTAGGATGGTGATGGCAAAAGGCCCTGCTGAGAGGCTGATGAACATCAGCTGAAAGCAAGGTAACAAGGGCTAGACAGGGACAGCCAGGTCCACCAACCCTCTCAGAGCCCTGGGAAAGACTCTTTTTGGCACCCAGACCACTTTGGGGTGTGTCATAAATAAATAGCGATAATTGGCTGGTGTAAAGTAAAAAGAACGTTCACTCAAGCTGAGGAAAACTGAACAATACCATTTCATTTTTCTTAACCAAAATAAACAGTTGAAAAAAAATAAATTATAAGACAATGGCTTGTATTGGCAAAATAAATAAGTGATGTCAATGTAACTGCAAGGTGGTCTCATTAACAGCATGATTTTGTACAAACTTTGCACAATAATTGTTGAAAGACTTCCAATATTATTTTAAAAGATCAGACATACCTCCCTTAAAGTTCACTGGATTTTGGTTTAATAGTTTATTCCCTAGGGAGATGAATTATTTATTGATTTGTTAAGGAGAACAATGATCTAAATGCAAGAACTGAAGTGTATGTAATTGAGATCCAATTGGAGGGACATTAACCTACTCACTAAATTTAAGTGTAGACATTTAAATTGGCCCCAAGATTAAAATAAATTCTTTGTCAGTTAGGTTCTTTCACTGCCAGAAAGTGCATTCTAAGAATGAAAGGGCATAACTTTTTCCCTTTTTTAAATATCTCATTCTAAAAGTCAGAGAGCAACAGAAAGTATTTTTTAAATGACCCAATACTTGCTTACTTAAGACTACAACCTCAGACTGTATTGTAAGCACTGCTATAGCTAATATGATTCACTAATGTAGCTTTCCCAGAATGTCACATTAGAGCAGAAGTTCTAGGAGAGTAAAATGATGAAAAAATTTCAAGACCTGGGGAAAAAGAAATGTGAATCAGTATGCTTTTTAGTCTGAGCATTGGGAGACTTCGGCACATTTTGCTATGGTCAAGAAAAGAAATTTATTGTAAATGATATACCGTTAACCTTTAAAAGTATCTTTCCTTTAGCATGAGTGGTGTTCTACTGGCATCTTACTATACTATCAGTTCTTCTGAGTAATTGAGGCTGTTAAACTATCTCTTAAAAATTAATTTCTCTTGCTGATAATGGGAGCATCACTGGTCCCCAAAAGAATAAACTATACTTGAATTGACTCAGCCTGGAAGTGCTGCCTTCTTCCACTGGTGTGTTATATGAGTAAATAATGAAAAAGTATTCGAGCTTTTTAAAAGAAAAGTGTTCTCACCTGTTTGACTTCCACAAAATACAATTATCTCAATTCCTATCTGGGCAATTTTAGCAGTTTCCTTTCTTCAAATTAAACACTGGTATCCCCCTAAATAGCTCGTGAGCCCTACAACAATGCTTCCTTTGATGCTGCTTCCAAAGCTACTAGAATGCATCCCAAGCAGTACCGTGACTTAGTTAGGCTTTACATGTTGTGCATGGTCATTTTTCTGGATCTACATGGCTTTGTACTGGTAAATGATAGGCTTATATGAGTGTCTTCAGCTCCACTGAAAGAAAAGTTGCTCCATGGAAGACATTAAGTGTGGCCTTAGATATGCTGTGCTAAACTTAATTCTTCTCTGTATTTTCATATACACTCAAGATAGAATTTGATATCTATTTTTTTTGCAAATTATAGTAGAAGTTATAAAATCTCCTTGAAAAAAATAGAATTATTCTTCTTCATGTGAAGTCATACTTTTAAATCCCCTATGAGCAAAAACAGATAACAAATTCAGGTTCATGGAATGCTGTTATTAAAAGCTTCCCTGTTTCTAACATGAATTCATTCTCCCTCCATCTCCTTTTTTTCTCTCTTTCCCTCTCCAATTCTAACCCTTACTTCCTTTGTGCTCTTATATGTTCTCTTTTCTTTCTTTTCTCTCCATATGTTGTTTTCTCTGTCTTTTGCCTTTTTTCATTTTCTGTGTTTCTCTCCAGGGTATCTGGTGCAAAAAATTTATTAGCAGTATAATTTGGACCTACTCAACTAATTTTGCCTTAAGGTTGCCAGAGATACATAGAAATGCTCTTGTTCATGATCACAGAAATGGTCATAATTTGCTGTTGTAGTTCTAGCTGTTGTTTTTAAAGTATCGATCTCCTGTTTGTTTGAGGCAAACAAAATGAGAGCTAATTAAAAGCTTGGGATTCTCACAGTCTGGACCCAAATTTAAAGCACTCTTGTGTGTGATGTGTTCTAGTTAACAGAGATTTATTTCTGTTTGTCTCCATTCACAGTGTACTGGTTGCATGTTGTAGGGCCTCTCCTTGTTTTTAGTAAAGGATAAAACAACTTTATATTCTGCAGGTTACAGCTTTTCTTGACCAGTCAAAACCTGTAAGTACAGAAACTCCTGAGATCTTTAATCTGGTTACAGAACTTGCCTGAGAAGATTTTTAGTGAATATTGGGGCAGGCACTATCGCCAGCATCCTTCATAACTGGATGTTTCTTTTGGCTGATCTGATTCATATTTTTTTGAGACCCAAACCCAGATATTATGCAGAATTTAAAAAAACTTTTTTCTTAAGTAAATAGGAAAAATATCAAAAAGAATGTATTTGTAGGGTGTTTTAATTTGTAGATGTCTGGATATGTGATATTTGTTTTATTTTATTTTATTTTATTTTATTTTATTTTTGACTTTTTAATGCACTCCTCTCCAGCTGAATTTTAAACACTTAGATTACAAGGCAATGACTGTAGTCCTGTGTTGGACAGTGACATTCTTAATTTTAAAAACCAGTCATTAAAGGCTAATTAAAGCAAAAATGATGTGACCTTGCATGTCCAGTAGACAGTATAGTACTTTCAATTTTGAGTGATCATGGAATTGAGCTTCTGGAATAGCCCTAAAACATCTTGCTGTCTGTTGTGCTTTGACCTTAGAAATCTATCTACACCTACCTTAAAGATGGTATTCGAGCCTAGGACCAGAACTGCAATCTTTGTATCCATGCCTGGAAGATTTATGTTTTCCTTCAAACACTATACTGTGTTAGAGTTAGTTGATTTGTCAGTTTTCAAAAAGTGAAGCCCCTTCTCTTTTGTTCTTCTCCATTGTCTACACTGTTGCTGCACAGTTTCAATACTGTAACAGAAAAAAAAACCCACCCAAGTCAGTATTGACTCTTCTACAAAGCAGTTCACTAACACTTACTGTCATATTAATTTTCATGTGGATATCAGGAAACGCTGGGATTTTTGCCGTAAAAAAAAAAAGTTATGAAGGTAAGAATACAAAACTGTAAAGCACATAAGTGAACTGAGAATTTTTGTTGCTTTTCACTTTACTTTTATCTCACTTACCAAGATTATAGATTAAAACACCTATAGCATGGAATCAGGATTTAACAATATGAATTATAATTTATTAGGAATATCTAAAGAAACATGACTTCCTGCAAAGATATGAAAAGCTTCCGCCAACCTATAGACCAGCTCTAATGAAAACATTCTTACTTCTTTCCATCTTAGTTTGCAAGCTGCTTGCTATTCCTTGTCATTCTCCATCCTAGAACCACTCCTAAAAAAATTAATTCTTCTGGCCAAATTTGTGGAAAATGGAATAGTTTCAGAATGAAAAATCCAGATGACTGTGATTAATGAGGTCTTCTGATTCCTGGTGACATATTTTAAGAAATTACCTTCCTTATTTATTTGCTCCAGATTTTTTTCTGCCTTAGTAGCAGAAGTGAGTGTACATTATCTTGATCATCACACTCTGTGGCTCAGCATATCATCCTACACTGAAATGAATGTCTTTTATGTTAATGTCATAAGTTGTGGACAGAGGCAACTCAGAAGACCATGCACTTTTGCTTTTGTTAACAGTAACAGCCAGGAGTAGGTCAATATGTACAGGAAGACAATAACATCTTAAAAAGCTACTGTTAACTGGTTAAAGCCTTGACTCCATACTGATGTAATGAAATGAAAACAAAGCTTAAGCACCTGTTGCAATGGCTAATTATTAATACAGAGAAGTCATCATGATCAGGAAAGCAATAAAAGACCCATCCCATGAACGGTATTTTCACTAAGCAGAAGATACTGGGCATCTGGGGGCAAACTTGGCTGGAGAAGGAGGTGTGATGGGTGTCTCACATGCACAAAACCAAAACAAGAGGAAACTTGAGGAGGAGGAGAATTATCTTCCAGTCCATCCAGCAGTATGACAGCTCATGAACTACATTACATGCCAAGAACCTCAAGAAGTAAGACTAGGAGAGAGATGTGGAGAAAGAAGCTGCTTTCAGACAGACATCCTTTGTCATCACTGGGTTTCCTGAAATCCTTAAGCTTCTCAGCTAAGCTGCTATTTTAGAGGGTACTGTTGTCACCCGCTTCCATGAGCTATCATAGCACATAGGTATATTAATTGCCAAAGGTGTCAAATAAATCCTCCTGCATCTTGGCTTTCTTACACATGACAGCCTACACAGAATGTGTTTTTACTTTGTTATAGCCTGCTATACTTCAAATGAAATAATATACTGGGTTTGTGCCATTGACTTACACCCTGTGCATCCTATTTAGGCCAGTAGATTTATGCATTGCTGACGGTAGGCACAGACCATAATCATATATTTCCTCCTTTCATTTTAGTAGAGTAAAATTAATGTGTCTGATTAAAATATCTTCACAGACTGACAGGGACAGCAGTTATCACTACAAGGGAGGTTGTCCTTGTGTTTGAAAATTACCTGAAGGGTTTCAGATGTTCTTTTAATTTATTTATAATAACTTCTGAGTGTAAATGACAATACAAAATCAAGTTATTGAGACAAAATGCCTGCATGCCATTTGAATTTTATTCAGTAATTTGACAGACCTACTGGTTTGGGATTGCCTCAGCATACGGCAAAAATTCAAGAAATTTCTAACATAAAATAGATGACTGAGAAGGTGTTTTACATGTTACACTACTTGAGACATTAATCTATTGATCATGTGTATTACCACAAGCCTAATTTTAAAGAGTGTGTGTTTGCCCTTGTTTCATCGTTACCTGTACATTTGAAAGATGATGCCAAAATTCCCTTTGTGAATACATTTGCAGGCAGATCTTTACACCTATTTTGAACATACCAAAGGTGCCTGCACAGTGGTGCAAGTAGAATCATACATGTAAAGCAAATAGCAAAAATGTTACATGTGCAAATTTATTTTAAAATTAGTTTTCTGGCAAGTACATGAAAAAGGATTGAGAGTGTGTTAGAATATCTGAAAATAATTGCCACTAAATTTAATCAGTTATATGGAATGTCAACGCAAGGTCAGCTTAGAAAGGAAATGAACAATTTAAGCAGCCATTGCACAGGACCAGATGGCATGACTGGAAGGTTAAAAACAAGAAAGGACAGAGTTCTTCAAAGATGTGTTAATTCATTAATATATGTATACTAAAATCATGTAAATGAAAGGTTCACTGATTATTTACAAATTAAATTTACTAATATCCTAGTTGCTGAAGGGAAAGAATGGAGATAAGAGGTTTATGACGCACATCTTTTATTTTTTATTCCTATGAACAAAAAGTCATTTTTTTTCTTCCAAATTTTCCTGTTGTTCATAGACATTTCCAGCTTTCCAGGCTTCCCCTATTCATTTCAGAGTGTGGAAAAGAACAGGGAGGCTGCATGTCTGCTCCTGCCAGTTCCTGCTACCCTCTTTAGAGAGATCTTCAACTCTATTTCTATCTTATATCTATTTATCATACATTTTAGTAGATTTAGGAAAATACTAAATTGAGAATTAAATGTGCATAATTTGTCCTTGTCTATCAGGTTTCTCTTCAGACTATCAGTTTCCCTTGTTGTATTCATCCCATGTCTGTGCTCCAGACAATAACTTTTTTTATATTCCTTGAAACTATTCTTGACTTTGCTGTCACATTAGACATTTGTCTTTCTTTACACCAAAGGATGCCTTGTAATTTAACTACTCTTCTATTAATGAATTAATAGCTCATAGTTGTAAGAGGCTAAACGCCAAATGCTAGTCAGAGATATCTGTAAGGACATTGGACCTGAAGGCCACTTGTTACTGGCCTTCAAATAGAGTATGACCTACTAAATGCCATCCTCTGAGTCTAACCCTCCAGCCATCTTTCCATCCATACAGTTTTCTACCCAAACAAACCATAATGTCCTATATTAGGTCCAATAACACTGAGAGAGACAGTCAAAAGCCTTGCTAAAACCCCTGCTAGTGACATCCACTGCTCTCCCCTTGTCCACAGATCCATTCACTTTACTCTAGAAAGCAATCAGATTAGTCATGCATGATTTACCATCTCCCTTCATCGACTGTAGAAGTTTACATTGATTACTGCTTAGATTAGATGCTTTTATACTGTTAGAATAAGATTAAACAAATCCTAAAACTGATCTTTCATAGCTCTAGAAATTTTTATTCACCTTGTCCTTTGTAAACACAGGACTGCTTTCTTCACCAAGTGTTTGAACACTGTCAGCTTTTACAGCAAACGAAATAAAGAGGTTTCAAGTGATAAAAGTGTGGCATTGCATTCAAAAAAAGAAGGGCTTCTGAGAGACTGAATGGTAATTGCAGCATCAGATATCCTGCCAGTTCTAGGTTGGCTCCTCAATACAATTCAACTTGGTAGCACTAGCATAGACACAAAAGATGATTAGTTATGGTTGGACTTTTTTTCAAGTTTCCTATTTTGTCTTCCATAAGAACAATTGATAAAGCTCCCATGGCCTTTTGTGGAAACTAGGTTATGCTGTTAGAACAATTCAGAAATCCAGCATGTCTCATTTGGTTTTGAGGTGCTTCAGAACAGTGGCTAAAACTGGAAATCAGGTTGTTCTGAAAGAAGAGAGAAAGCTTTACTCAGAAAAAGAGTGTTCAAAATCTAGAAAGTAATTTCCAAAGCTAGAATATAGAATTTATCGGCCCTTGTGAAATAGGACCTCTATGATACATTTGAAAAGGCTATAAGGACAGAAAATTAGCCAGTTCATTTATCTGAGGAGTTACTAAGAAAATTTCAAGCTCAGACCAAACTGCTAGCACTTAATGATGCAAAAGCTGGATGCAGCACTCCAGATTGGGTCTCATGAGAGCAGAGCAGAGGGGCAGAATCATCTCTCTTGACCTGCTGGTTATGCTTCTTTTGACCACATCACACAGCTCGGTGTTGTCAGCAAACTTGACAAGTGTGCATTCAATCCCACTATGCCTGTTGCTCACGAAGATTTTAAACAACACTGTTCCCAATACTGACCCCTGTGGAAGGGGGAGGTCATAAGGTTGCTAGAACACATATTGGTTTTAATTATTTGTGTATATACAGTTAAGTAAAAAATAAGACTCAAAAGCTTATATTGCCTCTATGTATCAAAGATCTCTAGTTCACAGTTTCAATGAGTAGGCTGAAAACCCAACTTCTAGCTTTGTTACGCAAAAGAATGAATCATGGGGCTCAAAGACCCTCTCACAAGGAAATATTGAGGAAGTAATCTGTCTATCCAGGGGAAAGTAAATAGGCTGACCCACAACATAGTAATAAAAAAAGAGTATGCAATAGGAGAGGGCTAATGGGTGCCATGTTATTTCTAACTATAACAAAACCTACTCATTTATACATAAGCACATTCAAAGTGGAAACATGAGGCACATTTCTGTCAGTGAGTGAAAATAACCATTGGGTCAATTTATGGAGGAAAGTAGTAGATTTTCTGTCCATCATACAACATTTAAAAATCAATATTGGTTTCTTTCTAAAAGGTGTACTGTATACAACCATTAATTATTGGACTTCATTTAGATGTTATTGGGTGAGGTCTTACAGCCTGTGTCATATTGCAGTGACACAATGACTGCAGTGTTCTCTTCTGTCCTTAAAATGTATGAAGTGATCAATGACTGTTTCAGGACCACAGCCATGGAAACAAGTAGTGATTACTAATAGTCGAAAGCAAAAGGAGACACCATGTGGTCTGATGGGCCTGTTCGGTCAATACCAGCCCATGGAGGCTTCCAATACCCATAAGGCAAAAAGTGACTGTATCTACCCACCCTGTGCTTTCTGATTCAAATTCAGTATTTTATCATTTTCACTCTCCTGAATAGAATGTAATGGGTTCTGTTAAGATGTAATTCCGTTTCATGCAATTAGACACAAGTACTCAAACAGGACTGGCATTTTAATATATATAAACAATGGGTTCTTTTTCTTCCTATATTTTGTGATCACTGCTCTATTTTAGCAGTTTTCTGATCTGTCCCTTTCCCTCTGAACATTGTTTCTCATTTTTTCTCACCCCCTTCTAACCTTGGGACTAATGCATCATGAACAACTTTACATTTATTTATGATTTAAGGAAAAGATGGCTGAAAAAATAGAAAAAAATATTTATGATTGAGTGACAGGACTCAGCACCTCCCACAGTCATGAGTTCGGTATGATCTCCTTTGCACTCTACACAATACCAACAGCTTCTCCAAGAAACAAAATAAATAATTTTGTATTATTTTGTTTTGAGATAGGAGTTAAAGTGCTTTTGAGAGTCATTATTTTTTGCTTTTCTAAATCTTTTGCATGTCTTGGGACACAGAGAAGTACGTTTTTTTTTTAAGAATAAAATTAAAAATTAGCATCTAGTTCAGACAGAAAAACTCTAGAAAGACCAAAGTCTGACCCTGTATATTATGTGCTATATTAATTAATTTAGCTGTAAATTAGTCTTCAGGATTTCCATGCAGTCTATCTAAAAGGTCACTAGAATGCTAATAAATTCTCTTGTCTCCTTTAGCTATTCTACATACAGTAGGCTGTGTAGTGAGAAGTGACTGAACTTCCTTTGAGACATTTACTCCAAAACAATTATTCTCATCAGAACTATGTATTACATGGAGTTCAAGCAAAGTACATGTTTTAAAAATACTAATAAGTTCTGGATGCTACTTGTGAAGAACTTTCATTTTGTTTTCGCGATGAATATCAATTTCTCCTATTGATTGCAGAGCACAGTGACAAGATACTATGGAAGATGGATTTTTTTCTGTATTTTATGTATATATTTACTTTATATACTTTTATATATATATATGTGAGTGTGCGCGTGTGTGTGTGTATATATATATATATGTGATTCCAGGATTCTGAAGGGAAAGGAGGCAGGAGGATGGAAGGAATATTTCATATCTCTCTGCAACATGTTGGTGGATGGGAAAGACTGTTCCTGGCCCAATCTCATTCAAAAACTGTTTCAAAAATTAAGTACATGGGCTGCCCCTCTGAGTGGGTATATTTTCATGTTTTGTACTCCATAAAAAAAAAACGCTCATGCACCTCTATAAAAGAATCTTGTACATGCATGGGAATTACTACAAATTTCATTCTTATCATGATGTACACACCAAAATCCTGTCAGTCTTAAAAAAGCTGACGATTCAGATGTGATTTATAGAAGTGCAGGTAAAATGCTACAATCTTATTCTGTGACGTTGTATCAGTAATGTGCAGATTAAATGATTCTTAATAATATGCTTTGCTATAGTACAAGATGACAGGACTTCTTATAAGGATTAAGAAGTATCATATGAATCTATACTGTTACTATCTACATAGAGTGACATGCTGTTAAACTGCCAAAGTAAGATGTAGCTCATCTACCCGGTCTCACATCAAAAGAATTAATAGAACTCCTTGAAAACTTGGGCAGAAATTTTTTGCCTTCATTTAATCTTAAAATCTTTGTATTTCCGCAATATGTATTGCAAAAAAAGGAAAAGAGGCATTTAAAATCTTTATAAAAATATTGTCTTTGCCCTGGTAGATTATGAACCTATACAGTTCAAATTCTGAAGGACTAAGTTGAAATAATAAGCACGAATGCATTATCTTTATTAAAATTATCCAATATTTCCTATAAGCTTTGTTAGTAATTGTAACTTTACTTAGGATCTGTAATAAAGATCTCAGAAAAATAATATAATCAAAAAGATATAGTCATAGCTGTTGCTACAAGGGTACCAAGAGAGAAACCTGTGAAACCTGATAAGTGTTTTAAAAAGATCAACATAAATTCATCTTGGAAGAAAAAATTAGCCAAGAAAACATCATCACAGATGACATTACTTAGGAGAAAGGAAATACTTAAAAAGTTGTGCAATGAAAATCCATGTGTGGTCAATAATTTGAATATGATACCCGTTTTCAAAAAGCAGCTTCAGATGTGGTCATACATGTAAAAGTAGTACCTAAAAGACTAATTGGAACACATTGAGCACAAGCAGTAGCATCAGCTTAAACCATACTATAGTGCTTTAGTTGCAAAGACACTGGTACTCAAAGGAGAAAACAGTATCCTTATACACCATATAGGGCTGTGGGGTAGCCATCTGTGTCACAGTGCTATTTCAACCAGCACTGGGAAGGGTGTGTCTGTGGCTCACTGCTGCATCACATAGAGGTTCCCAGCTCCTACAAGCAAGCTCCGGAACAGGAAGCATTAGAGAGGCGGCATCAGTCTAGCCAAGTGCCTGAGTAACTAGCACTGAGAATAAGAGTGAAAAAACCTAGGAATTTTCTCTGCTATTGAAAGCATCATACTAAGACCACTAAATAAAGGAGAGAAGTGAGTTGAATGAATGTCTGATGGCTTGTCACAGATTTCTGTATAAGAGCTGTTGAAAACTAGGTTAAGGTCTCTCTCAGTACTGACCTTACATTGGTCAAAATTAACACCACCATTCTTCTCTGCTTCTTCATATCCTTTTTTGCCAGCACCTTTGTACTGAAGTGTCTTGAGATGATCTTCTCATGCCCTTTTCTATTGAGAGGAAATATTTAAATTTTGCTGAACTTCTAAAAGTATAATAACCCAGAAAATGAAGGGAAGACTGGAATGCAGGATACTAAGGCTACATCAGTGCTAGGAAAACAAGCGAGTCACCAGCATCGTCTTGCACTGGTCAGTTTTTAGCATGTTCGCTGGCTTGATTTTCTCTCGTGCTAAGAAATGCAAAAACATGGTTTGGGGTCTGGCAAAACACACCGAATCAGTTCAGCTGGCCATATTCATAAATCTGTCCCATTTCAGGAGAAATAGATTTGTGCATGTGGGCATAAACCACCCTCAGGCTGTGGGTTGGTTTTTGTTCTGTACGTGTGATCTTAAAGTATTGCCATCAGCTGTCTTTCTTGAATCGGGTACTTGAATTGGGTCTTCAATATCTGACCTTAATCCTCCCATCCTGGGTTAAAAGTCATTTAGACAGGAGGAATCTGGTCATTCTCATGGTTTTGACCAGAGGTTTCATTCCAGATTGCAGAGCACTTCCCTGAAAAAACATTTCATTGAATGTTTGTTTCACCAAACAGTTTTGGTTCTGACAACTCATTATTTTCTCATATAAAAATATTAAACACAAATCTGCTCCAAAGAATTTCCTGTTCTGTTCCAAGAGCAAAACATTACTTACCTTTGAATTATAGGTTCTTCCTTCTCCCTTTCCATATTTACTCCAGTTTTATTGTGAGCAGGAAGCAAAACGTATTTGACACTATGTGTCTATTTTTGAATCATGCACTACATACTTATTTCTAAGTATTATTGATCAACCACAGCTCATCATTTTGAAATGGAAATAAAACTCATAAGATCTTCACTAGTGCTATTTTATGACAGAGCATTTATACACAC
>VZTO01010756.1:0-61704 GCA_013400615.1 Syrrhaptes paradoxus
CAACCCTTCAACAGGAGTTTAAATAAACACAGGCAAGTGAGTCAGCAAGAAGATATAAAATCATCAGGAAAGGCTGAGTTTGTTTTAATATGGGGATTACTGTAAACACCAGGAGTGCATGGTAACAATTTGTAGCCCATGTGTTTTGAAATATCATAACTGGTGTCAATAAACACATTAAAATTCAACTTCAAAGAGCCTCGTGGATGCTTGGAGTGTCGCGAAGACATTGCGAAATGGGGATTTTGGATGGAAACGAGTATGGGAGCAATCAAACACAGCTCCCATGTGCAGACAGGGATCTCGTCAAGCTGTTAGAGCGAAGCATCTGTGACGGTGATTACTGCTGCTGCCTGGCTCAGAACTGCTCTCAGCCCCTCATTTCTCTCGCACTGTCTCCTTGCCTTCCGCCCTGACCTGCTTGTTTGTCTCACCTGTAACGTCTCACTCCTCAGGCTGTGTTCTCTTTGAGCAGAGCCTGCCCGGGGCTCTTTGTTTCCGCAGCCCTTGCTGCGCCTGATCCTTCCCTGCGCTGGGACCTGCCTCTCCAGGTCTCCAGGGCAGGAGAGGGATGAGCAGCCTCCCTTCTGTCTGCCCCACAGATGGGTTCAGTGGTGGCATTCTGAACAGGAGATTTTTGTCCCTCCTCATTCACACTTCCACTGGGTTGAAATACCCTCTTTTCATCTTTTTTTTTTCTCTTGTAGTATTTATTTCTGATGCATTTGGATTCACTCCATAAACCCATTCCTGTTTGTTACACAAATCACGTGCATGCTCCAGGGAGTAAAAGCGCAGTTCTGACACTTAAGCTTTCACACTTTAATGAATCCTTTGGTTTCTTTTTGGGATATCCCAGAAAGTGCTAAATTACTGTGTGCTTGCAAAGATCTTTCTCGGTGTGCAAAGATGTTTATCCCTGCCGCTGCAGATGTTACCGTTAGGCTCATGGGGTTTACGTGGGCGTGCAAAGAGCCAGAACCTGCCCCGGGTTATGTGTCTGTCCCCAGCCGTGTTTGGGCAGAGGACGAGCCCTGGCTTGCCGGGGGATCTCTCCGTGCAGGCGTCACGGTCAGTAAAGCACAAAGCCGTGCCTGAGCTGGCGAGTGCACACGTGTGCTCAGCCCTGGCACACAAAGCCAGGCTGGCCTGCACCCCGCGCCGTTACCTGTCTGTGGGGTTGTGCAGTCTGTGGGACAGAGCTGGTCTTTGGGATGTTGTGGGAATTACATTCTGACTGCGTTTCCTATGTGCCTTTCAGCTTCGAGTCCCTATTCCCTCCCCTGGAGAGAGGAGGAGCAGCGGGCACCAGCCAGCCAAGACGTTCACAGCTCAGGAGAAATGGGTTTGCTTGTCTCAGCCCCGTTCCTTACGTGTCTCTCCACAGCTGGAACCCCCTGGCAAACGTCAAAGGCCAAAGACAGGCTGGCTCTCAGAAAATGAGCGACGTTCCCGTTCCTGAACGAGATCTTGTCGTATCAGTGTAAGCTACACCTCCAGGTGAGCAGGGGAGGTTTTTGGTGTCTCGTGTTGTCTCCTCCAGGAGTTCAGTGTACAGCTAAACACAAACAGGAATTTCCCTTATTACCAACCCTGCAGTAACAAAGCTCATTCACACATGACTTTTATTTTTTTTATGGTGGAATGAATATAAGGGTACAGATGAGCATTCCTGTGTCTAGGTTCAGCTGCCATTTAATAATCGCAGTCGATATACCCTAGTTTAATACTCGACATCGCGTTCAGAACCGAGTGCTTTGCTGTAAGCTGCACGCAGACCGCACAGGATGAAATGGGGCTTCTAGTGCGCGGCACGTAACAACCTCTTAAATGATCAGGACACCTGTTGACATTAATATAGAAGCACGCATGAAAACAAGCCTGCCACACACGGAAATATATGTACACAAATATTAAGAGGATTAGAGAAATTGCTCAGATGGATAGAGTGGCATTTAACACGAACACGTCTGCAATCTAAGCAGAATGGAAATAACATAGAGCTGATCCCTTGTTAGATGGCTTTTTTTTTTTTTTAAGTAGTTCATCTGGGGTATAAACGTCTCTGTACAAGGAGGTCATTTGCTTACACTTAAAATTTCTGTTTAATATATATCTTTGTTTGGAATCTGCCTCTAATTCATAACCACCTTCATTTAGTAGCTAGCACCTTTGCCATGTGAGCTGCAGGAAAAAGTAATTAAATTTAATAGAAGCCACCCTTGCTTTGAAGCTGCCCTGGATTTAGAACCACAAGGAGAAGCAATTAAACTCTGGCAGCCAAGGATTCAAACTGAAGTTATATAGTGATATTTCTTTTTTTTGAGGAAATTTTCTCTGTAAAAGGATTTGAATTGTCAGGCCTGATTGGATTCAAAGCTACAGAAATTTCCTTCTTTGGGAAATCTTCTCTTGAAGCAAAATTTTTAAGAGACCCGACAATTAGGTGTGAAATGGGGATCAGTTCTGAAGATCTAGGATGTTTATAATCCTTCTGAAGAAACTTCCAAAAAAGAGTTTGTTCTTCTCAGCAAAGTGCTAAACGGAGAAGGGAGGCAGGGAAGGAAGCCATCTGCACGTCTGTTTATTTGCAGGCGGGTCAGCTTGTCAGCAGCCTGGGATATAGATTCATTAGGGGAAGGAATTTCTTTGCACGAGAAGGTGTTACAGGCATTATACCCTAATTGTAAGAGGTATCAAAGAGAAGTTGTGCTACATAGCTTTAGACCCCATCCAAGAAATGAAAGCGAAGCCAGAAGAAATCATGAGAGAATTCAAATTGCCTGACGACAACATCATCCACACAGGCAACCGGCTCTTCAGTGCACCAGGGACCCTTTTCCTGCCCGCAAACATTGGGGTTGAAGCTCCTGGTGTGCACAACATGACCTTCAACAGCATCATGAAGCATCACAGACGTGCGCAGGAGTCTTTACGGCAACATCCTGCTCTCGGGTGGGTCCACGTTCTTCCCTGGCATGGAGGAACGGATCCTGAAGGAGATGAAGCTGCAAGCACCTGCTGGCATGGTTGTGAGGATCGTTGCACCCCTGGAGAGAAAATACTGCATGTGGATGGGGGCCTTCATCCTCAGCTGCATGACATCTTACCAGGGAGGACTGTGATGAGGTTGGATCAGCAGTACTCCAGAAAAATGCTTTTGAAAATTTCAGTAGGACCATCCAGGAATTTTTTTTTTTTTAAGTGCCAATCTGAACAGCTGGAGAGCACTTAATAAATCAGTACAAAAATAATTGATTTATAGTAAGTGATTTTATAGCTTACTGAAGAAAGGTCCCTTGTGCATTGGGCTGAAGAAAGAGTCCTTGTTCAGAGCATTTTTGCTATCCAAGATGTTGGTTTTAATTCTAGAAATGTGTTGATCCCCGCTAGAACTGCAAACAGTTTGTCAGACTTTTAAACACTTGAGAACGAGCCCCCTCCATCCCGTGCCCGTGGGGGCTGGCTCCGTGCCACCCGCCGTAAACTTCCAGAGGCTGGAAGGAGAAGGGGAAAGAGAGGGCTGGGGGGCACTGCTGGCCCCTCACCACCATGCAGGAGATCTCCCGGAGCAGCCCAGAGGGGACCAAGCTCCCAGGTTTGTTCCTCTCTGTGCTATGAGCAGCCTCACCGTGTGATTTCCGTGTCGCATCAGGCAAAACATTCCTTCTGTTTGTCCATCGGAGGGATTTCACTGGTATTCTAGCGTGAGGACTGTGTGAGACTGCATTTAGATGATATAATGTTACTTAAAATTAGTAAGTTAATCAGCACAAGGGGAAAGGTATCTAGTTTGGGTTTGTTCTTGGAGGACTCCTGGACAAATGTTTCGATGTCAGGCAAGGGGGAGGCTTTGGTCCCCAGCTGGCACCGATTCTCTTTTGGGAAATACTTTGGGAGAAAGTGTTATTCCTCTACCTTATCGCCGAGAGCTGGGGAAAGCGACCAAATCATCCTGCAAATATTTACTGGAATTACTGAGCAAGTCTGCCTTGCCGAGCTCCGTTTTTATAAATAATTCCACCAAATAACCTTAACTAGCGTAAGTATCGTGGCTAACTGGATTTCCAAAGCAAACTGTGAAATTCATAACAAAGGTGTGGATTTTCAGCAATGCAGTTTGCATTCAGATAAACAGCTTTGAGCATTTACGGAGATCGTCTTTATCCACACCCGCGGATACGCGCCCTGCATCCCACCAGGCAGCAGGAACCTTGTAATCTGTGAAACCGATTAGCGCTGTGATTTAGATATTGTTCAAAAATTATTTGGGAAAAAACCTCGATATATACCTGAGAACTTCTTGAATTTGATCAAGACTAACAGGAAAAGAGGGAAAGAGCTGAAATCTGCCCTGTTAGTCGTTCAGTGCTGCGTCGGGCTGTTTTCATCCCGCTCCGGAGATGAATCTTCAAACTCATTGATGCCCTCTGGTGCCTTGGGACTGATTAGCCAGCTGTCACCTCCAGGGAATCACAACCCTCTTTTCCTTTTCCACAAGACATTTTCCAGTGCTCTGAAGAGGGGGATGCCCAGCTCCATGCCCAGCTCCGTGTCCAGTTGTCCGCCGAGCCCCAGAGCACATCCTCAGCAGGGCAAGTTGAAAAATAAAACGGGCCGAAAGCCCCAGCTGTGGGGACATGGGCAGGGGTGCAGGGGGTGATTTGGGGGTAACTCCTGCAGCAGGTACAGCAAGACCCCCCTGACCTCATTTTCCCTGATGATCAAAGTGAAAAGCGCAAAGCAAAGGGTCTGGGGGAAAGCACGGAGCTTTCCTGCTCCACTCGGGCCATGAGGGTTCAGAAAGTTGGGATGTGTATTACCCCATAAGTTAATGCAGGTATTTGGAGAGCCTTTAGAGCTGTTATGAAATCAGAACCAGCAAGCTTGGGTCTTTCTTCTCTTACAGTGTGTTACCTTTTAGCAGCCTGCTGGAAATGTGTAAACGAAGGAGGCACAACGGCAGAGAGTTTAGATATTTCACAGCTCACTGACTTCCACGTGAGGGGGGATTTGCAGCAACTTAAGTGTTTAGACTCCTGCTCCAATAATCTAGTGCAAATAAAAATGCAAAAAACAGCGTGCTGGAAAGCAGAGGGAACCTGAGCAAACACTGCAACTCGAGGTGGTTGTTGGTAAGGGGAAAAGAGGAGGAAAAAGCGTCCTAGCCCTGCAAAGCCAGCTGCAGGCACCAAACGTGTTTGGAGAGTGACACCTAGCAGAGCTGCCTGTGCTTCTAATGAGATCTGGCCCTTGCAGAGCAAGATACTGCCTGATGTGACCCAGGATGGATCCATCGATACCAAACTGGTTTTACATCGAGGCACCTGGTTAGCTCCTCCCAGCTGAAGATCATTCAACAAACCGTGATTACGGGGACGGGACACCCGCTGTACTGGTTTGGTCTGGCTGTTCCCGTTCACCTCTCAGACGTGACTTTGCTCAAGGACACGCCGCAAGATAGCAGGAGTTGGCGCATGTTCCGAGACTCCAGACTTTGTATCAGCCTCTTCGGGCTCTTGGTCACCTTGTGCCTCCATCCCTGCGCAGGGCACTGGAAATTCATTATTTCGTTTGTATTTCATTTGTGCTTTGAAGAGGTCTGAGGCATTAATCGTTTGGGACCTTATCCCCTTGGCCCTCGTGCCACAGAAAATGAGCTGCAGGAATCCTTCTGCTGTGCTCCACCGGTGCGCTGCCTGTGCTGGGGACACAGAGGGTTTAGGGTGTAAATACCTGGGATCTTTCCAGGAAAGCCACACTGGAGAATACAGGACTGGCTGCAGGGGTTGGGGAGGCCTGAGCTGATTCCTAGATTAACTAGAGATTCGGTGTGGGATGAAAAGTTTAATCTTGGGCACATCAGGCACGGGTATGAACACCCATCTTCTGTTCCATCCTTTACCTGTCCTGCAGGCTCTTTGGGTAAGTGCTCTCTCTGGCTCTAAGACGATGGATCAGTGCAAAGGTCTGGGCTTTGGGGCCACAAGCTCAGGAACACAACATCATTTGTGAAGTTTGCCCTGGAATTACATCGAAATCTCAACCTGCTCCTGGTAATTCTTTCCCTCCTTCCCCACGTCTCATTTAAGTTTCAATTCAGCAGCAGCTCTTTATTTTCTTTTAAATGTCAAACAATTCATCATTTTGCACTTTCCCCCTTCCCTGTGAATTTAAAGGTTTTATTGGTGTGCGGTAATGTCAGCCTGGGACAATGCGCACTGATTACCCCAAACAACGTGGTTCCTGTCACCCTGCCCGGTTTTGGTTGCGAGCTCTCGAGAGTGGTATGAGAGCTCTTGCTTTCCTCCTCTCCTCCCTGTTATCATGTGCACAATACAAAGGCTGGGTTCAAATACACACTAGACAAATAATTATTATCTTTATTATGCAAATCTCCCGTCCCCTGCCCTCGTCCATGCTGAGCCGTTCCTGCTGCCGCGGACGGTGCCCTCACCCCTGCCTGGCAGATCGCGGGGCTCGGGGAGGGTGGTGATGGGCGGCTTGTTCTGAGAGCAGCTGGAGAGGGGCCGAGCACTTCTCTTGGGAAGGGGCACGGAGGAAGGGAGGGAAACGAGCCCCTTTGTTTCCCCAGGGCACAGCACAGCAAGGCTGGACCTCGCGGAGTTCCAAAACGCCGTGCTCGTGGCAAGGGTCGGTAGCCAGGCTTAGCAAGCCAAGTCAGATCTGAACTCCCCGGGTAAATTAAGCATTTCTTTCCCATCCACAGTCAGAATGAAGCAATGCCAGCACGTGCAGCCTGCTGCCGACAAAACCAAGGGCTGCCGGAGGAGCGTGGCTGTTGTTGGAGATGCTCGGCGATGTGGCTGCACAGAGCGGTCCCCCCATCCCAAAGAGCAGCAGGGACCTGGCACAGCCAGGAACGCCCAGGAGGGAGAGGTAAGGCCAAGGGTCTGCTGCAGGCAGAATTTGCAGAGGTGGGCACAAAAACCAGCTCTGCAGGTATTTCAAAGTGGCCAGAAAGGGTAACGGCGTTACCAAAGGCAGGTAGATACAGTGGAGCACGGCCAGCTCCAGCAGTTCATTACCGAGTGACTGGCAGGGCCACCTCCATCCCTCCAGCTTTGGAAACACCCAGGTGAGCACCTAAATGTGAGGGATTGGATGTAAGGAGGTAAGAATGTTCCAGAGCTTTTCCCAGTGGAGGTGTCACTACCTGGGGTAAGACGTAGCTCCAGCTGAGAGCAGCTCCGTGGTCATTGCACAGGCACCCACGCGGACACGTGCACCCACACGTACACACGTGCACACACACGCAGATTTTATTAAGCCGTTCCATGCAAGTATTTTATATATGTATATATTTTTTTTTATTTGGAAAACTTCAGAGTGCTTTTTTTCCCACACAGTAAAGTGAGCTCTGCGGAGATTCATGAGTCCCCTCTCCCCCGTGTGTAAATGGATCTCTCGCAGTTATGCAACGCGAGGGTACACAACCATGAAAAGTGCAGAGGCAGCCAAAAAAAGCATTGTTCTGAACTCGGACGTGTAAAATATTCATATTCAATAATAAAAAAATAAAAAAAAAACCCTGCCCTTAATAAAAAATTCACGGTGTAAAATAGGAATTGTTCCATCCCCAGGGCTGCGGCAGTTTCCAGACCAACACGTTACGTGGGCTTTCGCTGCCTTGTTTTACTCGATTAATTCAAAACCAATTCACTCACAGACATCCCAGTACTAGGTGCCTAAATTGACTCTGATTTCTCCAAGGACAGCATATCGATGGCTGCAGTAACAGCTGGGAGAAGCTGTGACTCGTCAGAGCGTCCGACGCGGAGGCCCAGCGGTACGATCGGCACGGCTGGTCCCGATCCTGGCTCCTGACCCAAGCTGCAGCACGAGACCTCTGATCCGAGCGAGGAGGGGCTGCTGGGCCTTTTACCCCACCCACATGGTGGTTCCAGATCTTCAACGCGTTGTGCCACTCGGCTTTGCAAAGGGTGATTCTGCAGCACCCATGGGTGAGGGTTTCGCCCCGGGTTGTGTCGCTGTGCTGCTCCCAGCACTGGTGCCAGGGGAAGCTGCTGTTTCCTACGTTCCTTTTGCATCAATTGCGTTTTTGCACACTTGTGTCCTTGGTGGCAAAACTGGAACTGAAACACCAATCTCCCACTTCAGTAGGTGCACTGGGCTGTGCCGTGTAACTGGGGCTGCGCTGGTCCCCAGAGCCAGCAGTGGAGGAGAATATCAAAGGGATGTTAGAGATGTTGCTAAAGAAAAGAGAACTCAGGAACAAGAGGAAAGGTTCTGAACTTAAAATATTGTGGCCCTTAAATTTTATGAAGATATATGGGAGAAAAGAATGAGAAACTCCAAAACAACCAATGCTTCAGATGTTTCTTTTATCTAAAGCGTAGCTAGTTAAATGTTTTACACAGAACAAGTCCCAGGGAGCATAAATCAGGGGATGTAAGCTGTGCTTTATAAAGACCTTAAAATATAAGTTCTTTACCTCCCACATTCTCAGGCCAAATATTTTAAATGGAAAAGCATGTGGGACAATAAGCATGTGTATTACCCGTGTCTTTAGTGACCATTCCCACCAAGGTGATTTGTTCTGTGTCCACAGTCTCAGACATATACACAAGGACAGGGAAGAACAGGGGGAAAAAAAAAATAAATCTGATATTGGAAAAATTACGGCCACGATTGGCAGTATGGAAGTAATGAGATGTGCTGTGATGTGACAGCTGTCAGTCACCTTTGAGATTTTTCTTCCTGGTGGAAAAAAGCGGTAGAAACTGTTCTTTCTCAGGTGCTTGAGTCATATCATGGTGGCTCCACCAGTCTGACCAGTGTCCGATGGTTTTATTTCCAGTTTCTGTTTACAGGGAAGTGTCCATGTCCCGAGCGACTGAACGTGTGACGATTTTCTTCCAGAAGCCACAGAAGGGATTAAAATCAACAATAATCCATGAAATTACCTCTGGTTTTTTTTTCTCCTCGAATGTCCCAAGGAATTCCCCGACTCCTGACCAGGTCCAGTTGGCACCATCACGCACTGGAGCTCCAGTATCACTGGAGTTTGTCACATTTCCAATTCTCCTGGTGAGGGATTACATGAAACCAAAATAATTTTTTCCATGGGGGACTACATAGCCACTTTGGTTTCTAATATTCCAGCCCATGAGTGAGGAACTTTTCTTGGGTACCTGTTCCTGCTCTGATGGTGAGAGCTCATCCCGTTTAGAGGCATAAATCCATTTCACTAATGTCCTAATCGTTTAATTCCTAAAGGAACCTGGGTAAATAAGTCCAGTCTTTATATTTTGGCTGGATGCTCTTGGACAACTAATTCCACATAAATTACATGACACAGGGTTCCCCGTTGCAGTGACTGAAATACGCCGGCATAGTTCATTAGATAAAAACTCACCTTGAGGAACTGTCAGCCGCTGATGGAAATGACTCATATTTGAGGGGAAAATTGCTACTGATTTACAAGAGTCTGGATCAAATGTCTATTCTCCAGTGTTTGGGGTTTTTTTCTGTTCAAGTACCAAAGCGTGCTTCAGGGATTTTTTTGGCAGAGGTTTTAGAGCAGGAAAATAGGAAATGAACTGGAAAATTTGAAGACTACAGCAAACAAGAAAATCCTGGAAGGAACACACTCTCTAGATCCACCCTAGCCATTAATAATATGGAAAGATTTCACTAGAAAAAGAGAGAGGGAAGAGAAAAAGAAAGAATGTACAAGGAGGCAGTGTTAGCATCCGCGTGCGCGGGACGTCCTCGCTGCGGGGACTCACGGACCCGGCGTCTGCAGCGCGCTTCTGCCATGCTGCTGAGTAGGGTAATAAACCATCACACCAGCATCTCCCATGCATGGGGGACAGAGCGAATGGAGGTACATCGCTGGCCCCGTGGCTGGCTGAGACTGTCACTTGTTCTGATGGAGAAGGAGCCACCCCATCGCCGCCGCCTCCCTCCTGCGTGCGAGCCTTGAACCGCTCCCTAGCAGGCACGAGCATCCGGTACATCGAACACTGCTGGTTATGCTAACCTATAAGCAGCGTACTGAATTTAATGTATTTTTGTCCAGAAAATTGTTTTGTTCTTCCCGGTGAAACACTCGAGGCGATTGTCTGTTCTTTCCTGTCGGTTCGAGGCAAAGAGCGCTGCGTTAAAACTCCCACCACAGCAGAACAGAGCAGAGCAATTTAAAATCCCTGGTTTTGCCAAAAGTTTTTGCACCATTATGTCACATCCTATACATCAGAATTTACTGGGAAAAACTTGGGGTTTGTTTTTTTTTCAATGTTTCTGCTCTCTTCTGGAAATAGAACTATCAGCAGGTCGAGTGACACCGAGTTGTGTTTTGCGTATTTCCGCAGTGTGTATGGGAAATTCAGGCTGTATACTTAGGAAACCCGCAGTCACTACAAATAAAAGAATCTGAGCTGGGGAAGCGTCCGGCCTGTTAAATGCAGACCCTTGGGATGTCCAGCAGTGAGCTCCCCTGTGAGACACGGGCTGTCCCCCGTTCCCCGCTGCTGCCCCAGGTGCCTTTCCAGGAAACCGTCAGTGTAAGGGGGGGTGGGTGGGGGGTGATGCTTAAATGACACAAGATGAGTTTTGCATCTCACTGGGAATGGTTGGCAGCCCACCTAAAATCTGTTAATTGTCTGGCTTTACACTTGATGGGCTGAGTTGTCTCACCGTGGGTATTTTTTTCTCTTCACAATCTCCATTTCTCAGAAGGTACATTAGGAGCCCCCCGCTCAGTGCGGTTGCTGGGGGAGCACATGCACGGCAGCAGCTTTACCTCCTGCTTCTCAGCCACAAGGAAAGTCACTCCATGTGCAAAGGTGCCACCTCAGGGGTATCGGCCACCCACGGTCACTGCAAAGCAGAGACAAGCGGTCACATCATACTGCTGCCCTGCACCATGCTCCCCATCCAGCTGACCCCCCGATCACCCAGAGCCCAGCCCAAGGCCTGATGGGCTGGATTGGATCCAGCTGGACACACTCACCATAATTATCTCACCTTTAGCAAATCAGTTAATTCTATATAAGCATCTCCGGGGTGCTTCTAGAAGGGTCAGTCTGCTGCTGGAGGAGGGTTTGCTGCCCAGGGCGTCCTCGCTGCACCAGCACGGGGGCCAGGAGGCTCCCCAACTCTGAGGTGTGTAACTTTCTTCAGCTTTTTTGAGATAGAGAACTGAAGGCTGGTTTGCAACTATGGGGAGAAAAATGGAGCTGTACCAGCACAATGTAGGCTGGTTTATGTCCCTGTGTTGTGTGTCTGTATCGGTAAAGTCTGTGCTGAAAGAAGGGTTTATGGGTGATGCTCATCAGCAGAGGGCTGGGTGACCTGCAGGAACCTTTGTGATGTTTGCAGCTTTCTTACTGTGTGAAAAGAAAACTTTGGGAAGTTAAGGTGAGGATATCTGGTTGAAACATCAGATGAAAGCAATCAGTGGCTGCTGCTGGGCTAGAAGTTCTTGGCAAGTCCGTTGGGCTCTGCTGACGTGCCACCGCAGCTCCTGAGCTTGTCTCGGTCACAGGATTTGGTGTGTGTTCAGCTGAGCTGCTGGAGACTTTTTGGGTGTCCCTCTGAATGGGTTATTGTGAAACTTCTGGCTCCAGTAGGATGTTGTGAGAAGAGAGACACCCCGGTGATTTCTGGACCGAGTAGTTAGAGAGGACCTTGGGGCTTATCTCCAAAGGGAAGCAGCTGGGCTCTGATTGCTGTGTGGTGCGATGGACCTGACCCGGCTCTACCAAGGAGGGCCAAGGCTCTTTCCTCCCCTTCCCCGGCAGCCTGGGGATAACACGCAGACGAGGTGAAGGGTTTGGTGATGTGTGTGCAAGAGAATTGGGAATTCCTGCTTGGTGCTTACGGGAGCAACCCTGAAGCTTTTTGTGATGCTGGAGGGCAAAGGGCACCTGGGCCAAGGTCCTGGAGTAGGGGTGGAGGAGAAGTGTGGGTGCAATCGGGGTGAGAGCGGTCAGGAATCCTCCTCTCTGAGAACGTAGATGTGTTTGAACTGCACACTCATCTGCTTCTATTAAAGAAAAATACGGCTGCTTTCTTACTGCATTTATTGTTTAATTCATTCATGCTGCTTGTTGGAAACACCATCATTAAAGTCCTTCTGGGGTGTAGTTTGTCTTAAAGAAAACTCTCTGTGGAAAAGGCTTTCCTTTAAATTTAGTACAAAAGAAAAGCCCGGCAACTTTTATTTATAGATCAGGGCATGAGAGACTTCCAGTTTGCAAGCTAGCTCTGTATCTCTGTTTCTCCCATAAAAACATGTTTAACATTTTTTCTCATCCTTCCAGAATAAAATTATTTTATTGTAATTTTTTTTCCCCCTAAAATGCAGCTGTTTGAGTGACAGAAGTGTTGTGTTTACCTGTTGAACAGGCAGATCTGCGAGCTGTGGTTCTGTTATTCTGGGGTTTGGCTGTTGTTTAATAGATCGACTCTTGCTTCTGTGAGTTTGTGAGAATTTATGTGCCTCAAATTGTCTGAGTGTTTTTCAGATCTGTGCCGTGTGTGTGATAGATGTTGGGGGGTGTGTTATCAGTCCAGAAGCATCCAGAATTTCCTTGTGCAACATAGAACCTGGATGGTTTGTTCAGCTGAGCTTTGTGACAAAGACGAAAATTCCCTTGAAAATGTCAAGTCCCTTTGTGATCTTTAATTGATTCACGTTCTGGGTCGCTTAAGAGCAGAGTTAAAAGGCTGTTAGTAATAATTTTATAGGAAATATGTTCCCCACATGAGCGAGTGCTGTCCCCTTGCAATGCACCCAAGTGGCTGAAATGGAGAAAGCTCCTGTTCCTCGGGACGGACCTGCTAAGTGTGGGGACTGCTCTAGTTTGAGCCATTTAAAATCATGGTATGGGTGATCTCCCTCCATTATTTTTAAAGAAACTTCTCAGTTCACTCTATTTAACTTTATACTTCAGAGAAATGAAACTATTTCCTCATCTCATTTGTACTGAGGGAACAAAACTGCAGCTGAGTCAAGCAGCTCCTGATGTCCCTGTTCAGGGCACTGCAAGAATGGAGTGAAAATACGGGAAGGTCTTCAGGAATATCTTGGGAAACCGTCCTGTTGGCCCTGTTCTGAGGTTGTAGCTAAGTGCTGAGAAACACCTGAGCTGTTCTCAAGCTAACAATGGGGTACAGCAGCGTGGTGCAGAGTCTCCCCGCAGGGTCTCTGATTGCTGCGGATACTCGGTGTAACAACGGGGCAGTGCGGCGGCAGGACTGGGAGCCGGAAAACTTGTTTTGCTGCTGAACGGGTTTGGGTGCCATNTGAAAAAAAAAAAAAAGGCAAATACAAAAAAAATCCCCCAAAAAACCCTGACATCATATGGGTGGTCTCTGCAAAGTGAGGGGCCTGGGTACACATCTCTTGCCCCCCCTGAACCACACAGCTGCTCCGGGGAGTGGTGGGCTGGGGTGGTTTGAGCTCTTGGGCAGCTGTCGCGTGTTGCTGCTTAATTACCAGGGGAAAGCTCCCCGTGGAGCCTAGAACCTGTAGCATGCAGCCTAGGCGCAGAGTTTTGCTTGCTGTGTGTCACTGGGAGATAGGGATTGGTGCTTAATTTCTTCTTGAATTCAGCAAATGCTACCGGCAAGCAGTGGTTGTCAGCTTTTCTCAGGGAGGTTTGGTTGGAGGAGCTTTGATCGATCGATAGAAGTGAAGTTACTCTGCCATGCCTGAGCTGGATAACTCATGAGTTTGTTTGCTCCCTGAGTGTATTCCCCTAGGAAGACTATTTTTTAGGTATTGAGTAAATGCTATTATTCAGCAAGACTTTTTTTTTTTGGACCCAGGTATTAAATTATTTTTTTAGTTTTAATGCTCTACCAATTGCAAAAGCCTTTCTCCTCCCCAGGATACAAATCACAGCTTTCACTTTTTGACAGGGAACAGTGAGTGTGTCTGGTGTGTTCCAAAACGTCGTGTTCCTTCCCCAAGGATTCTGCTCTTTCCCCTGTTTTAACACAAGTCTTCAGAGGAATAAACCCAATGGAATATGAGTCACTGTAGGAACAAGCGCATGGGCAAGGTGGGCTCCGGGCTTATAAATGGTACAATTGTAGATACAGAAGCGCAAAGGCTGCGCTGGTTGGAAAGCTGGCTGGAAAATAGCAGTCACAGGGTAGACAGACACTTATATTCATAGAAACCATTGGATATTCTGGATATATTTGCATTTCACTTTCTAACCACTCTTTTTTTAAATGGAACTTGGTCTCTAGCTATTCATCAATTAGGGAATCGCCAGCTCTGCCTTTGTTCTGATGACAAACCTGCTGCACTGCAGTGGGACTGACACAAGTTCTGGTGGAGCCCATTTGTGGGCTACAAACCTAACAGGGAGGTGGAAAAGCCCGATGATCTTGCTTCATAGATGTTGGATCTGCTCTTTGTATGGGAGGGTCTGTGTGAAGCTTTAGGTTTCTAAATGTGAAGACCAAAACTCCGCCAGTGCGTTAGTGTTTGTGTCTCCATTGCTCCTGTGACTGTGCTCTGAGATTTGCCCCCAAACCTCTGAGCAGTAAGCACTTTATTCTTCCACCTGTAAAATAAAACACTCTTGTGAATGTGCATGTGTGACTGGAGAAAGATATTTTATTTTTTTTTTCCTCTGGAATGGATTGCATCCCTCTGTAGTGTAAGAATAGAGCTGGCTAGGAAACATCTCAGTGGCTTCCAGAATTTTCATCCATGGAAATCAGACCAAACCCTTGTGTAGCTCAGTGTGTGGATAAAGGAGAAACACGAATAGCAGCAGGACAAACGGCCAGGAGCACAGACATTCCTGGGATGTGTGGAAGACCTTCTATTCCCTCCTCCCTCTGCCCTGACCACTTCCTGTGCCGGATCATGTTGTGTGTGTGACTCCGGCTGAGTAATTACTTGTAGCTGATGTGATATTGGGGGGGGGGGATATTTGTCAAATCACTTTTCCAGTGATGAAAAGCATTGTTCAGAAATTCCTGTTTAACCCACGCCAATAGAGACGAGATAATTAGCTGGACAATGATACATGAAATGGGGGGAGCGGGATGGTCCAGATTCACGGCTGGTGTAGTTCAGCTCGGTGAGTTTCACTCGAGGAATGAAGTTGACTCATTCTTCCTGGATCTGATCCACCTCTCATGGAAATCGATGAAATTTTTTCTGCTGTGTTTTGACACATGTTCCTACAGTTACTTTCTCCAGTAAATCTTCATTAATTTGTAAATCTAAATGAACTCTCGGTTCCCTATGGAGAAAAAAAATTATTTTTGGTGGTGATGGCTTTCCCTTGGACTGGGATATATGGTGGCGACACCGGTCACTTACAGGCTGCTATTAAATACTTTCCCATCTCTGGTTATGATCTACAAACCCGAGGACAGGAGCCCTTTGTGCATGCTTATATCATTTCGTGGGAGCATTTATGCCGCTCCTGAGGCTAGCGGGAACAGACCTGGTCCTGCCAGGGCTCTGCTGCCTCGGGGGGGCTCTGGGGAGGGGAAATAGTGGGTGTGGGGAGCAGTGGGGTGATCCTGGGGGGGCCCCCGCCTGTGGCAGGCAGGTGCGGCTGGGCAGGGGTCCCCCCAGCCAAGGGGATGGCCAGAGCCCCCTTAGATGGGGGGCTGGGGGTCCCCCCCTGCCCTGGCAGGTCCCCTGTGCACCCCTCGGGGCACTGTGCACCCTCGCTGGTGAGCAAAGGATCACGGCAAAATCACATCACACCCCATAAGTTGTGGTTTTTTTCTTCTCTCTCCCCCTGGCCCTTGAGTTATGCTCTGAACCGCGGGGTTTTTAAAGGTTTTTTTTCTTTTAAAGCTGCTTTGTATTAAATGAATAAAATATGGTCGTGTCCCGTCGGGTCCCTGTTTGCTTCCATTATGCACCTTTATAAGAAGGAGTTAATCATAAATGGGTTGCCACTGGCTCTTTTTTGCAGTTTATCGCGTTCCCAAAAGGAGTCCTGCATCCTCAGCTCATTGGATCATCTTCTTTAATCTTAAAAAGAAAAATACGGGGATGGGGGTGGTTGAAGGCAGAGATCCTGTCACCTTTTAAACAGCTTTCAAAACCCCCATGGGAATTGTAGTCTGTGTTTATTTTATGTCTGCAGAGATGCTTCCAGCTTTGCCCAGTATGAAACTCTTGCTGCTTTAATTTGTTCTGCTGCAGATGAACAACATATATTCAGCACCAAGAATATTTTCAGGTGTATTTGTAGCAGATCAGTATTTCTGAAGTGCAGAACTCTTAAGGTTTAAAGAAAAAGCATTTGAAAAAAGGGTTTGATTCTTTACTTTTCCTGTTTGCTAGAGAAAAAAAAAAAAAGTGTTCTTAATTATGACTTGGGAGGCAGAGGGGGATGCTTGGAAAGCTCTTCCAGAAAAGTAATTCTAAACAGTGAAAAAAGGAGGGGAGGGGGGAAGCTCTATGATGTTTTATTTTAATAATCCTTTGCAGGCGTGTGAGCTGTTCTCTGAAAAAAAAAAAGTTTCAGGAAAAAGGCAGGAACAATACAGCCTTTAAAACCAAATCTGCAAACTTCTGAGAATATGCCCTCGTCTTGAATACACCGGATTTCTCTTCCTAGCGAAGGGAAAGGTTTTGTTCGTTTGGACAGTCTCTGAATACTGTTCTGAAACTTCTTTCAAGTGGGGACTGAGGAGAGAAATGTTGAGTTCTGAGAGGAGACAATAAGTTAGCATCTTTGAGCGGAGCCTCCTGCATGCAAATAAGGCTTTTGGCAATTTGGGGAAGTTTAATTGGAAGGTGGGAGCCTGCGAATATAAGGCGATATGGAAATCGGTCAGAAGAACCCCCCCCAGCTCGGAGGGGATCTGGGGGGGCCCAGCCGCTCCTCACCTTCGCCGGGTCCCGGGTGATGGGCTCTGGCACCTCTGCCCCCTTGTGTCCCCCCCCAGCTCTGGAGTGGCAGCCCCCAAAGGGATCTCGTAAATAAATCCATCGGTTTAAAGTTTCTATAATTTTCACCTAATGAATTTTTTTTTCGTTAATGCTTTCCCCGCCCCCGGGGGCATTGTGTCAGGCCGCCCCCCCCGGCCCGGGATGGCTTTTTCATGGCTCTGGGCTGTGCGCAGCCCCTGCCTGGGATTAGTGGTCGGACTCCTCATTTCCCAGAGCCATAAAAGGTCTTGAACTCAATTAATAGCTAATAATTATACAGCCAGCTCCGCTGCGGCCGGCGGGAGCGGGGGAAGCGCAAGAAAAGCGGCCGCGGAACCCGCGGGGGCTCCGCACCTGCGCAGCGACCCGGGGAGAAGGGGGGGCCGCCTTGTCCTTGTCCCTCTATGTCGTCCCCACCGGGGCTGGCGAGGGCAGCAGCACAGGGACAGGACGGCATCCCTGCGGGGACCGACCCCCGAGCACCCACGGACAGTGGGGGGGACCGGGGGACAAGGGGGGACCCCCCGGCTCCGAGGAGACAGAGCTGGCTCCGTCGGGGTTTGGGGACCATTGCGGGGGGGTGACCCCCAGAGGCGGCTGTGGTCTGGCCGGGTGCTGCTGGGGGGGCACAGATCTTGGGCAGGATGGGAAATTAAATTTGGATGGTTCTTGGGTCACTCTTCCCCTTCCCCCCGTAAAACTTAAATAAATAAATGAACCCCTTTCTGGGGCTGCGACCCGCCGGTGCCTGGCCGCGTCTCCGGGCTCGCTGGGGAGGAGCGGGGTGTCCCTGTGTCCCCCCGGGGAGGGGATCCCCGCGCCCCTGCTTCTGGGTGACATCTCCCACGGGTGACGGTGCCACATCCCCGCATGTCGCTGGGTATCACCGCCCGCTTTCCCCTTTCGGCGGGGGGGGGTTCTCTTAATTTCGAGAAGAAAGGCGAGATTGATCGTTTGAGTGTCCAGAAAACTCTATTTCGGTTAAAAAAGTATTTGATCGAAAATGCCTTCCCTCATACCTGTTTCCCAGGGCCACCCCCGCAGGAGGGGACCGCTCCAAACCCCCTCCCCCGGGAGGGAGACTCTGTGCCCTGAGCCACCAGGGACTTGGGCTCCTTCCACTGCAAAACTGTTCGCCGAATTACAGCGCCCGTCATTTCCATTTTGCTTTCATTTGGCAAGCGTTATCCGGGCAAAAATATTTTGATCAAACGTCTAAAAAAATTGCTATAACTCCTTAATTTCCCCTCGTTACAAGAGACCGTCATGATTAGAGCTGCTGTGTTTACATCCTCCCGAAACTGTCTGTTCCGAGGCTGGCGTTTTGGAGACAACAGTGCGCGATCTTTTACGATTGTAATTATAATACTCTTCAAGTTAGATATTCAAATGTAAATGTTGCTTTTCTTTTTACGACTTCTTATTTCGGGACATGCATTTTTACCTTACCCTGGACCAGCAAGGCGTAGCCCTGCAGAGCGGAGTGTAACGAATTCGAAGGAATTCTTATAGCTGAACATGTTTTTTGAAAAATCTTAAATGGCAATTTACACGGTATTTTTTCATGGCCAGAGGAGCCAGTGTTTTCTTCTAGAAATAAGGGAGAAAAAGTCTGGTAAACGCATTTTGATGCAGAGACCGATTTCAGTGCAGTTTAAGCATCAGGAAAATGAGCTGCAGGACAGTAACGCACATGCACAGGTTTCGCAGTGATATTAACCTTCTACCCGCCATGTAGCAGGACCATGCTAGCAGGACCAGTGAGGGTGACTTCATTAATTTTTTCTGTACAGAACGCAGACATTTGTCTTTCTCAGAGGTGGTGTTTCTCCTGGAGCTTCTCTAAGGTTTTCGGGTGAAAAATGGTTTTAAACCAATGAGCGTGCAAAGAGGCTCCTTCAGGAAAGGAGCTTCTCGGCTCTGGGTAGGTGATACCCCTAGACCCAGCCTAGATCGCGATTTACCTGCGTGTAAAGAACGTTTGAGTCCTGGACCCGAAACGCTCCTTCGGGAGGCAGCCGGTGGCCAGAGACCCCGGTGGGGCCGGGGCTGAGCCCGGCTCGGGGCTCGCCATCCCGGGCTGCCTCCGGCTTGTAACCGCGGGGAGCCTGCAGCCAGCCTTTGATACAAATATTTTTTATTATTTTTAATTTACTTTAATTTTTATTTTTTCCCATCTCCCGCCGTCTCTCCCCGACCCCTCTGCCGCCGAGGGCAGGCAGCATTGCCGCTGCTGTGAAGCCCACGGACTTATCCCCGCCGGAGGGGTGAGGACTCCTCGGTGGGGGCTCCCCCCGCAGCCCCCCGGGTGTCCCCGCTGTCCTTAACCGCCCCCTTGCGCCGGCATCACGCAGGGACCCGCGGCTGTACACCCGCGTCCGAAAGGTGTTGAAATTCCTTGGCAGCGGCGGGGATGAAAGGCAAGCTGCGCTTTGATTGCGTGGGTTTAAGGCAGAGCCCTAATTACAACGTGGCGGTTGTGTGTGTGCTTCCTCCGCTTATTAGTGGCAGATTAGAAAAGGAAAAAAAAAAAATCTCTGGGGAAGCGTGTGACATTCTTAGCGCCTAATCTGTCCGGGGCTCGCTGACCTCACGGCGAGCAGCCCCTCGTATGCCCGGGGATCGTGCGTAGTTTAAAATATTAATTCTTGGTCTAATCTCCCCGCAACGTTGCGCAGAAACAATAAGTAATTTATGCGAAAAATCCTTGTGGAAGGGGACAGGGGGTGACTCCGTGTATGCGGCAGCTCCTGGCCAAGCCGGACTGTCTCAACCATTTTAATCTGCTTTATTGCTTAAAAATACTTGTGCAAAACAACTCGCAAAACGCCGTTTCCCTCCCCCTGTGTCCCCCAATTGCCGACCTGGTGCCAACCCCAAGGGCCCAGCCCTCACCCCGGGACCCCAGGGAGGGGGGAACACAGTGGGGGTACATCTGGTTTGGAACAAAACCCATCAGGGAGGCTCGCACGCAAAAAAAAAGTTTCACCTGGAGCGTATTTTCAAAGCTGGCTTCATAAAATACCTGGGAACGGGGCTTTGGAGTGAAAATGCCAGGAAACCCACCCGTAAATTACAGCCCCCCCCGGCTTCCCCCCTTGACGTTGCGATGCGCGGGGCACGCCGCGCAGCCTGTGTTGAAATGTATATGAGCCGGGCGAGGAAGCGGGGAGTGAAGGTGCAAACAGGAGTGCGGGCGGATGATATAAACTCTGAACAGGCGCATTTCGGTGCTGTCACCTTGCCTGTACCCCCAGAGCTGGCCAGCTACCCCCCGCCTTGGCTGTGCCCGGCCCTGGTTCCCATCCCCTGCCGCGCGCGGGGTGGAAAGGGGAAAAGCTGCGTGTTTCCCAGGGGGAGAGAATTATCAAGGTTCGGTGGAAAAGCGGCCACCTCCGGGGGAATCCTTTTCCCCTTCAGCCGGTTCCAGGAGTGCCCCAAAATCGCCCTGGGGAGAGCTCCCCGAAAATTCCTGCCTGCGGGCGTGGGGCAGGGTCCCTGTGCCAAGTCCTTGGCAGTGACCTGGGGGAGCCGAGAGGCTTCCTGGCCCCTCTCTTTTCCTCCACACGAATTAATTCCCCATTTCGCGTGGAAAGCGACGCGCAGTCAGACAGGTGCAGGCTGGAGAACCGGGGGCGGCCGCGGGATGCGCCGGTGGGACCCCTGGGGAGGGCTGCGGGTCCTCCCCGGCCCCGAGCTCCGGGGGTTTGCTGCGTCCCCAGCCCTCGGGAGCCCTGCTCCTTCCTCCGGGGATTCCCGTCCGAAAAGCGAGTCCTTGAGAGGGCACGGCTGTCCCCCGGAGCCTCCCCGGCTCCTGTCCCCGCTGCCACCCGTGTCGCCTCTTAAAATGACCTTGGGAAGCGGGGCCCGGTCCCGGGGGCAGCTGAACCGCAACCGCCCGCACGGTGCAGGAAGGGACCTGCTGGCCTCGGGGACAGCAGCCTGTCCCCTCCCGCACGCCTGGCAGTTCGCCGCCAGCACACCCCGGCACCTCCAGTTAAAAATTCGTTCTTTTTCCTTTTTTTTCCTTTCTATTTTTTTCCTCCCTTTCCATCGCTGCCTCCCGGCCCGACAGAAGCGCGGTGCAAGCCCCAGGCGCTGCCCTCCCCCTGCCCGGCAGAGATGCGAGAAAATAAAACCGATTTCCGAGGCAAACCGAGGGTAAACCCTAGCCCTTGTCTCGGCCGGGCTGCTGCCGAGTCTCACGGCGACTTTTTCGATCGCTTTTCTGCGGCTTCGTTTGCAGAAGCATCAGCTCAAGTGTGGGGGGAAGCTCCCCTAAAACGCCCCCCTGTACACCCCCGAAAGCGTTTTGCTTCTCCCAAAATATCTGCGATCCGGTGCGCCAGTGTGTTTCCTGATTTACCGTAGGAGCTATATTTCCTAGGGACAACCTGAATGCTGGGGATGCAAGAGGTGGTGGCGAGAAAACAAAAGCCGGGACGGTGCCGGAGGAGCACCGGCGGCGGCCCCGGGCAGCGCTGCCCTGGTGCCGGCCGGGGGCTCGGGCCCTCCCTGTGCTTTGTGTTCCCGGGGACACAGCGACAGGGACATCCTCTGCTCGCCATCCGCGGCTGTCAAGGGTTTGCTCCGGGTCGGGGCTGAGCACATTCCGTGCGAATCCAGCGCCTTCTGCTAGAAGACGGGTGGCAGAGTAAGGAGAAATAACCCGGGAGGACATTTTCAAAGTGAAATCTGTCTGTCCCGTGAGCGGCTCGGTGGGGGGATGCGGGAGACAGCCAGCGTCCAAGGTCGTTGGAAGAAATATTTGAATGAATTGGAAACATTCGAGCTCCTGTTTCAGCGGTGAAGCTCGGGAGAGGTTGTTTTTCCAACCTCGGGGTACCCGCCACGCCGTGAAACGGCGACCTGTGCGCTACCGCGTCCTCGAGGAAGGAATTCACAGGAATTCACCGTCTCAACATTTTAGGCGACACGTGGCTGCAAGTTCCCTTCAAACGTATTTATTTTATTTGGACTCCTACTCCGCCACCCTTCCCTTGAACGCTGGCTCCTAGGTAGCATCTGAAAGGGCCCTGCTCCCATTCGCAATTAAAGAGTTTATTGAGGAGGGGAAAACCGGTAATTAGCAAGAATATTCCCCCCTCCCCAGTTCCACCTGCAGGGCAAAAGTGCAGCTGGCAGAATGGCTTCCAGCAGAGACCTGACGCACCCACAGAAGTTTTGCTTTGTTTTTTTGCCATGTCCGGCAGGGCCAGGGCTCCCGATTCTGCTGGTCGCCGAGCCCCGGGACGGGTTTAGCACCTCGAGCGCGGACCGGAGCGCTCTCCCCGACCCGATTATTTTATTGAATGTTGATGAAGGCGCGCGCTTTCTCCCTCTCCATATTAATCTCATTAAATCCTACCTTTCAACCTTCTTCCGTGACCATCTGACCTGGCCACTTGAATTAAAATAGCGCTTTCTCCGCAGTCAAAGACAGCACATCAATCATCGGGCTATTTACACTTCGCTCCTTTCTTCAAAGCGCCTCAGCCCGGGCTCTCCTACCTCCGCTCCGGGGTGACGGGCAGGTCCTCGGGGCTCGCCGCCATCGCTCCGTGGGCTTCGGGTTTTTTTAATTATTATTTTTTCCCTTTTTCTCTCCCCTTTTTCTGGGCTGTCCGCGCCTCTCCCGGTTCCCCCGTCCCCGGGGAGCGCTCCCCGAGCGCGCTGCTTCCACCTGAAACGCAGAACAAACCGCGCGGTCCCGTCCCCGCCGCTCCCGCGGGAGTTCCGCGCCGCCCCACGGCCGCTGCCCGGTGGGGAAAGGCGGGGGAGAAGCCCCCGGAGCCCCCCGAACCTCCACGCAGCATCCCGACCCTCCCCGGGGCCTCTCGGGAAGCGCGGATCTCCCGCGGCCGGTCCGCGCTCGCGCAGCGCCGGGAAGGGGAGCGGCGGAGGGGGGTTCGCGTTCGGGGTGAAAATGTTCAGAAAACACAGAGAAATGAACCGGGGGGAGAGAAACAGCCAAGGCTTTCGGGCGCCGGCGCTGAGCAGCAATAATTCTGTTAGAAACGCGAGAAATGACGGGCGGAACACAAGCGCAAATTTACGTTATTTCAAAAAGTTGTTCCAACCCCCTGAGCCGAAGGGAGCACGAAAGGAAAAAGGGGTAAAAAAAGGAAGAAAATAAAGACAGACACCGGTTGAAAAGTTACATTGTAAATAAATCTTTTTTTCAGATCAAAAAGAAAAGCATGTCTAAAATAGGTACAATTACAGGATGACATCCATTAACAAACTCTCTACAGCATTGCTATCTCGTAGTAATAATAATAATAATATAATAATCACCTCTTTATAGGATGGCACCTTGATCCTTAAATATTGTCCAGTGTGTAAGGTCAGTGTGCGGAGGGTTAGGAGCGGAGAGGGCTGATTTTTCTTAAAGGGGCAGATCAGGAGAAGGCTGCGATGGTGCTGGGAGAGAGGAGGGGGGAGAGATAAGTGGTCTGAAGAAGAGGATAGGACAAGAAGGAAAAAAAAAAACACCACCCTGATGATGATGAATACATTGGAAAGTTTTTTTGGCCCTGGTGAGGGTGTCAGATTGAATGCTCTGTGCGCATGTGCGAAGGTGTCCAAACTGACAATGCTTGGGAGATGAAGATAGTGTGTAGCTGCTTCTGGGCTCAAGGAGGAGGAGAGGAATCCACAAGCCGACACGATGAGATCCAAGGCGCGGGCGAGAAAACTGCCCAAAAGTAGGTCCTTTCTCTCCCTTCTTCCGCGTACCAACCTCCCCGGCGGCCGGGCCAGGGGGGCGCGGAGCCGGGCCGGGGGCTCCGCGGGGGCTGTAGCCCCTCTCCCTCCCCTCGGTGGCGGCCAACCGCGCCGCCCGCCCCGTGTGCGCGGAGACCGGGAGTTCCGCGCTGCTCCGCGGCCGTTCCGCGTTGCTCCGCGCCGCGCCCGGGCGCGCTATAGCCGGGGTGCTGCGGGCGAGCGGCGCGGGGCCGGGGGAGAAAAGCGAAAGTTAGCTGGAAGTTGACGAAAGGGGATAGCAACTTTTTTTTTTTTTTTTTTTTTTTTTTTTTTNCGTTCCAAGTCTTGTGAAATAATATTCCTGGCTTTTGAAATAGTGGGCGCTAGAGGCCTGCGTTTGGCGTCTGCTGCAAGAGCCCGGGAGCCTTAACGGTGGAGAGAGGGGGAGAGAGAGAGAAACAGACAAGGGGGGGGGGGCAAGAAACCCTTCTAGTCTCGGGAACAATTATCGAGGAGAGAGGGAAGGAAGAGAATTTGTAGCAAAAATGGATCCGCTCTCAGTGAGGGGCTTTGGATTCGCAGGTCCAGAGGGAAGATCCTGAAGGCAGCTCGGGTGTCCCAGCTGGGGGTTAAGAAGGTCTGGGGGAGGGGAGTGTGGGGGGAGTGTCTTTAATTTTTAATTTTTTAAAATTTACTTTGGGGGTGGAAATTGCGGCTCGTAAGTCTCGCGCAGCTTTTTTTTCCCCTCCGTCTTCCACCGGACCCTTTTCCTTTCTTTCTTTCCAATCGTTTTCAGACTGGCTTTCCATGGGAGGAGAGTGCGGCTTTTGTAGGGACGAGCGGGGCTGTCCTGCTCCCGCGGAGTCCGGCTCTAACCGCTCGCTCTGTTCCTTCGCCGATTTAGCGTCAGAATCGGTGCAGAGAAATCCCGGTGCCCGGGCAGCCTGTCCGTACTTCTCTACTATTATTATTATTACAATTATTGTTTAGTTTCTGTTTCGCTCTGGCTCTGCGCGAACTATCCGGTGGCTGCAGAAGTTCCAGCGCAGTCTGCGCCCTGCAAAAAACTCTGCTCGGGGGAAAATTTGGGGAATAGCGGCGCCGGGCTCGGTCCGATCGCGGGGGGTTCGTAGGGAGACTTTCCGGGAGGATTTTGGCCGCGTTCAGAGCTGGATGAGGAGGTGGTGAGGGGCTCCTCGCAGCCCCTTGCCCCCACATCGGGTCTGGCGGAGGGGGGGCTCCCCAGGTGAGGCGGGCGGCCCCGCTTTGGGTCTAATCCTGGGTATGATGCCAAACCCCGGCTGGAGAAGTGTCCCAGGCTCCGGGAGCGCCCGCAGCGCGCTCACACGTGAGCTCCAGGGTTTATTTTGTAATTCAAGTTCGGTGTTCGGGAGCCTTTTCCGACTCCCAAGGTCAGCGGGCATTTCTTCCCTGCTGCAGGGCTGGTCCCGGCTACGAGCTGCGGTTCCCGTCTCCCTTCCCGGAGGGGACATAGCTCCAACAAATCCTGCCCGGCAGAGCGCTGCGGCTCCTCACTCCGTGTTTTTAGTTTTTTGGGTTTTTTTTAAAATTATTATTTGGTTGTGTGTGGTTTTTTTTCTTTTCTTTTCTTTTTTTTTTTTTTTTTAATTATTTGGTTGTGTGTGTTTTTTTCTTTTCTTTTTTTTTTTTTTGGTAAAAAACCCACCTTTGTTAGGGAGTTTGCCGGGTCCCACCGTGCCCAGCACCGGCCGCGGCTCCGTGCTCCTCTTCCCAAACCGACCCAACGCGCCCGGGCAGCCCCGAGGCCCAGCGACCTCCCTCTGCGCGGCTGCATTTTACACCGTCCTCCGTGAAAATCCCCCGAACAGCCTCGTGCGTGTGTTGCTGTGACACCCGCACACTTCCCCGCTCCGACAAACTCTGCTCAGAGGCGGGGATATTCCGCAGTTCGTGTGCTCGGCATTCGGCACATCGCTGCGACGCTCTTTGGGAAGTTGTCTTTCAGTTAATACTGGGATTTTAATTTTTTTTTTCCAATAAACACACGATTTAAACGCCTCCGTTCAAATAATAACTTTTTACAAAAGTCGTCACTTATTGGTTTAGGTTGTTAAGGAGAAGAGTAATTTTCAGAGCTCTTTGGCTGTAAAAGCGAGATGGAATATTTCTCTCTCTTTTCCTCCTTATTTTATTTTCTCCTTCTATTTCTTTTTGCTCCTGTAAAAGGCACCGGGTTTTTGCAGATGTGTGTGCAATGCAAAGTCCGGGTTTTTGCAGCCTCTGCCCCGGCCTCTCTCCTGGCTCGGTAGCGGCAAGCTAAGCTGCTGCAGCTTAAGGAGTGAGAGGTTTTCAGTGCCTGGATATCTGAAGTGCTGGGGAGATGAGCTGGGACTCCTGTGCCTGGAAGCAAACTGCTTCCCCTGAGCTGAAGGAGCTGCGTCTCAGAAAGCTCCGGCCGCTGCTAATACGAGCTGGAAGTGTCTATTTGGAAGGCTGAGCTCTGATTAAAATCAGGTGTTTAATACAATACAAGGCCCAACGGTTTATGGGGTTTCAGCTGAGGATTTTTTAGGGATCACAGTTCAAAACAGTAGTCCAAAGCTAAGGTTTCAATATCCCAGGAGTATTTATTTGCAAAACAGATTAAACACGGACACGAGTGTATGGATCCTGCTGTATTTCCATCTGGAAGGTGGCGAGAGCTGCAGTTCCTGCAGGAAAAGCCGCCCGTCCCTTCCCCAGCACACCTCTCCCCCCGCATTTCGGGTGCCCCGGCCCCCGTTACCGTGTGCCTGTATTTATTAACGCCGGCATCTATCCCGGGTACGCGCGGCCGGGCGGCGGGCTGTGCGAGGCAGCGCTGTACAGTATATTAAAAACACAATATGTTGTAGAATTTCATTTATTGGACAATATTTTCAGCAGATGTGGGGCTCCTCTGGGAATTCCACTCTATTACCTGACTTGGAAAGGGCCTGAACGGGTGTGTGTGCGCGCTGGGGTGGGGGTTCGGGGGGAATTCTCGGCACTTTTCACCCGACTCACCGGGAGAACGGCAGGAACCGGGGGTGGGGATGGTTTTCCCTCTCTTTACCGCTCACCTCGGGGGGGGGGGGGGGGGGGGGGTTGGAATCTTCAGTCGCGGTTGTAGATGCGAAGGTGAGGTTTTCTCGGGGGGCGCGGAGGCGCAGCAGCCCGGGGGTGCCCGGCCCCGTACCCCCTGCCCACCCTCCCTCGGGGCTTTTCATCGACTTGGGGACCCCCGAGGACGATGCCCCGCGGTTCTGGGGAGCTCGGCCACCGGGCAGCCCCGAGGGGGCTTCTGCTGGAGTGGGCACCGGGCCTCGTCCTTCGGGGAGAAAATAAAATGTGGGTGAGCAGGGAGAGGCTCCTGCAGCTGCTGATGGTCTATTTTCTCCTAATGAGAAGGCAAATAAATGAGTTGTGCGCTGCAGGTTTAAAGCAATTTCGTTCCCTTTCGAGATCTCTGAGTTACCTTTGCAAACAAATATAATTCCGAACCACACATGGGCACTGGTTGGATCTCGGGTTCTAAATAAATGTCCGTGCTGGAAAACGGTGGCCGGTATTTCTGCAGCCCCGCTTGCGTTTCGTTATCGGGAATACGACCAAGGCGAGTTTGAAGTCTGAGGTTTCAGACGGAGCGGTTGCATCCTCCCGGGCAGGCGGGATTGGCAGGAAAATGGTCGCGGCTCCAGCGCTGCCCTCCCCGGCCGCCTGAGCCCGGTCCCGGTACCTGCCTCTCGGTTTGGGACTTTGCCTTCCACGAGGACAGGTTTCCAGTTCACTGTTATTTTTATTTTTTATTATTATGGTTGAGGAGATGGAGGGAAAAGAGCGGCAAAGAAGCGGGGGCTGGAGTCTAAGTCCCACTTCTCGGCGTGCGCCCGCGTTTGTGCTCGAACAGGCGAACATTTACGGCGGTTTCGGGCTTTTTTTTAGAATTTTTTTTTTTTTCCACATGTCCAGCCCTGCTCCCTTCCTCTGCCCTGTCTGTGCCCGGACCCCCGGGACCGAACTGGATCCGCGCTCCCAGCCCCGGAGCCCGCCCGCGCCCCGCCGAACCGGCCCCGGGACCGCGGAAAGGCTCCGCGAGTGGGTGCGGAGCTCCCGGGGCCGGTTCCGCAGCGGCCGAGCGCTCCGCGGGTCGGGGCGCGGGTTGCGCGGGGACGGGCGGAGGGCGCTCCGCGGGACTGGCGCAGGTGCGGAGCCGCTGGGTCCCCGCCGTCGCTTCGCCCCCCCTCCGCCCTGCCCCGGATCTGTTCAATTAGGCAATTAGGGATGGCGGGCAGGGAAAGGAGGGGGGGGCTGATCCGCTAATTAAGGTGATGTGTAATTAGCGCTTCAACAAAAATTAGTGAGGATTTAAGATCAGTTTAGTCCTATAAAAAAAATTCTACAAATATAATTTATCAGTTCACCCACCCTCCGCGCTCGGTTTATTTGACGGAGTGCAGAGGGAACGACTGCGAAGCGCTTCCTTCTCCCCGGGCCTGGGAAGAAACTTGGCGGCCGGGAGGAACGAGCCGGTTATTGGACGTGGGACTGTTTGAACTTGCCCGCAGACCTGCAGCTTTGAGGTGCCAAAGTGCTAAAGCCGAAGAAGAGGCGGAAATCAGGGACTGAATTTTGGCCTGCAATAAAGTCACTGCTCGTGGGTGTCCGTGGAGCTGGGTGTGACGTGCGGGTGATGGTTATCGACGTGTGTTTACATCACAGGGCACTTGCGTGTGCAGATACACATGTACGCTCATAAAGTGCGGCAGAGAAGGGCACGTTATTCCGATGTCACTGAACTCCTGTGTCTGATAAAAACACCGTGCAGGGGCAAAGCGTGTCCATGCAGATGCATTTCTCTGTCGAACCAACAATGCACACACAAAGGTCTTATAATTCATAGTAAATTCTCGCTAAATTCTCGGGTACATGAAAGTATGTCCTGTGCAGAAATTGTGACTTGTATTTTTTTAAAAAAAACAAACAAACAAAGCTGCCATGTTTTTAGACTTTGTGTTGGAACAGCAGAATAAAGTTCAAGTTCAGTAACAGCAAAATGGGTCTTTAATGAGCTAAGGGGAAAAAGTTAAAACAAGGACATTTCTAGAGGTTGCTGTTAAAAGTACCGGATGGAGACACCAAGGCCAGAAAGAGCAAAGAATTGCTCTCCTGCTCCCCACACAAACAGCCACCGTCCAATGTTCAGTCGTACGTTACGGGTATAACAAGACTTGGAAATGGGCAGGATTCTGAACTATCCAGCAGGAGAAAGGCGAGTGTACCTGAAACACACACAATCTCCACTCGCTCCTAGGCAAAGCGCGATGCAGGAGCTAGGATTTCACAACACAGGAGCGGTGTAATTCATCGCTGTTCCTCGCTGTAATAATACCCCGCTCCTCGGTCGGATGTAGCCGTTCCGTGACCGGTGCTGAAGGAATGCTCCAGCCTGGCTGCTGCCCGGGGTTCCACCTGCCCGCGCGGCTGCACAAACAGCCCCGATTGTGAGCTGGAGTACCTGAAGGGAGTGACAAGGGAATCTTCTGTTGAAGAGGGAAATATCCTTCTGCGGCGTGGCTGCCTTCATTAGTGTTTGCAAAGCACCCTGAGCTTCTCAGAAGGAAAGGCCCTACTGAGTGAGAAGTATTATTATTGTTATTATGGCTGTGATTATTATGGCTTATATGTTTTATGAAAGCTCCGTACTATTTAATACAGTGCTTCAAAGACAAAGGCCTGAAGAAGTTTGCAAACATCGGTGAGGCAAGGCTCGGGAGCCACCTTGGTGCTGGGTGCGTGCTGTTAGTGCTGCAGAGGAACTGGGGAAGTGGAGGCAGCGCCTGCGATGGCTCGTGGAGGGTCCCTGTCTGCTCCTGGTGATGGGATCAGGAAAAGAACCCCCTTCTTTCAGACTTGCTTTTGCCCCGCTAACTGTAAAATTTTCATTCTCTGTGTTTATTATATTTCCCCCCTGTTTCAGTGAACCCATGGTGTGATAAATTGTTTATTGGAAGAAAAATCTACATTTAGGGCATTTTCCATGGTGCAAGGCTGATGGCACGTAGGACTGGACGTGCTCTCTGTTTCCCCAGCTCTATGGCTCTCCCACTGCTGCTGGACATGTTTATTCTTTTTTTTTTTTTTCAGTTAGAGATTATTTAAATGATAACCTCCTACAATTCTGAATGCTAACAGAAAGGGTCAGAATCTTAGCTGAGTAATTATTTTCTCATGTCTGTGTCCCAAAAGATATTTTTAATCCTGTAGAAGTAAGTAACCAGCACATCAGTAAATACGTGTGCACACAGCGTCAGTCCGCAGCGGAGGATGCGGACACCTGAAGGATCTGTGCAAACACATTTGTTCCTGCTCTCTGGGTAGCAGCCTGTTGATATGTCAGTGCTCCACAGCCTTCCACACCAAAACCACTGCTGCGTTTTCTGATCTTAAATATGCCTTTTTTTTATTTTTTTCTGGAGGAATTTCAGGTCAGGGATGTTGTAGTGGAAAAGATCAACAACCTTATTTCTTTTATTTTCTTAATGGATTTTCATGCATCACTGCAACTTACTCACAGGCTGTTTATTTTCATTTTTATTGCAGAAGGTTGTGCACTATGTAGCGTCCAAACCTGTAACAGAGCATCCCTGTCCTGAGGAGTTTTTTTTCCTTTTCTTCATTCAGTGGATGCTGTGACCCTCTTTGCTAATAAAATTGAAAGACGATGTTCATCCCTGGAATAAGCGTGCTGCTTCGTGCTTCTGAATGCTCACACACTGAATAAGCAGCTTGCTTTTTTTTGTTGTTTTTCTAATTGGGAAGAAGTTTCCCTGCAGTAAGGGTCATGGTGTGTGCTTACTGTGGGTGGGTAGGGCTGGAGTCTGAACAACTTTTCCACGGAGTAAAGTTCTCCTCTGTGCAGAGGGACTGCTCCATGGCTGCTGTGTGCAGGACAGTGGGAGAGGGAAAGTTTCTGTTCATGAGCTTTCGTCAGGTCCCCCCAAAGATGTGCTTTGCCCAAATCCATGACAGAAAGCTAGTATGGTGTGTTGTGTGTTTTTTTTTTTTTTTCTGCCACTGAACCCACTTCTGTACTGCAAACAAGGCCGCTGGTCCTCTTGGGGAGAACATTTTCCAGCTGAAAATGGACTGAGACAGCCAAATGATTTCCAGTAGGGCACAGACTAATGCTGCTATCACAGTAAATCCCGGTCGCTGTTGAGCTGGTGTGGAGAGGCTCCATCTGCCCTTCCCCATTCGCTCTGCGTAACCCCTCGGACAGAGCGGGGGGAGGCTGGACCCCCGCCCTCCCAGAGGAGAGTCTGCACCGGTGTTGGGGCGAAACGTCGGACCCAAATAAACTGGGTGGTGATTTATTTTTGTCTTGATAGTTTTACATCTTTCAGGTGTTTTGCTTTAAGGTAGTATTTTGATGCGGTAGGCTTCTGCGGGTCTGTTTTTTTTGGCTTATGAACTCCCTCGCCCAAGCCCTGAGCCACAACGCCCCGGCGGCGGCTATTGGCATCAATTTAGCCATCAGTGCTAGATAACGCCGTCAGCCCGGTGAGATCCGTGTTTGTTTAATAGTTAATGTTCTGTGCAAAATAGGGAGAGGGTGAGGAGAAGTCAAACTGTAGTGAATGCTCTGCTTATTTTATATCCACTATAACTATTTTTGTCCATGAAAATTGGCTTAATTATATCAATGGAATGTTTCTTTTTCAATTCTGTGTGCAATTAGTCCATCTTGCTGGCTGCAATTTATTTTAATAAAAAAATAAACCAGTGGCGTGTTCAGTTCCTCATCCCCTGGGGACAAATGCGATTGGTGTGTTTAATTTCATTAACTACAATGCGGCCTACTGGAAAAATGTATAAAATCAGCTTTATACAGCTTAAACACTGGCATTTGAAACAAATCATTACGGCATTAGCTGTCACACTGGTAATTCTAGAATCCAAGACAAAAATATTATAGCTGTTTTTATAACCCTCTGCAAATACACTGTTAAAATAATTTGTAATCATTTTTTAAACATGCCCTGATGTTTTTAGTTAAAATATCTTATCACCACCGAAGGAGGTTGGCTATTTGTTATCGCGTGTACGGTTTATGGAGTGATTCATGGGCTGCTTCCCCTGCAGAACCTCCCCGCCTGTCTGGCTGAAGCTCCCCAGTTTGAAGATGGACTGGCAGTACTGGGGGGAAGCACACTTCCCGGGGTGTTTTTCCGACTGATTTTGCTTGTGCCACTTTGCAAGCCTCGCTTTTGGAAAGGCAAGTGCAAGGAACCGCTGGTCCTGAGGGTGCAGACTGAGAACCCTCTGCATCCCTCCTCCCTTCCCACTGCCTTTCCTCTACTGTGCAGCGTCTTCTTAAAGCCCTTCGGAGTATTTCTTTGGGAGGGTGTGTGCATCCCTCTCCTGGTGTGCTCCTGAAAATAGGTTTCTGTCGTGAGTCGGCGAGGCTGCAGAAAGGGGTGAATAGAGCCTGGCTGCAGCAATGTGGAGCTGACCCGGGGCTCAGCGGGGGCAGGACGGGGCACTGTGTCCAGTTCCTGGCTGTGTCCTGCACAGGGTATTTCTCAGACACCACGATTTAGCCACAGAACAGTTCTTCCCTCTTTGTGCTGATATGCCTGCCATAGGGAAACAGACTCGGTGCTGGTTCCAGGTGCACGTGTGATGGGTGGATAACGCTGAGCACAACGCGTGTGCCGAATTGTCTTCTGTGAAAATGGAGTTAAAGTGACAAAACTCAGTATTTTTTTTTTTTTTTAAAGGAGAGGCCAGATCCTCAACTCATGTAAATCAGTATCAACATCAATGAAACTCATTTTCACCAGCTGAGGACATGACCCAAGAGATTTTGTGCCTGTGTGCATAAAATACACAAATATCGGCGCAGAGCTGGTTTAGGGGGATCCACTTTTAGCAGCTGCAGATCAATATCCGATAGAGAAACATAGCTTGGTTTTGTGCTTGTTTTTTCTTAGCTTACAGAACGATCAATGACATAACCTCAGCACATTTTAGGCAGATTGCTGTTTTCTGAAGTGGCACAGACTTCCTTCCCAAAGCAGCAATGCACAGGAGATGGCCCATGCTGGACATAAGCCATCTGTTCCCTTCCAAGCATTGTGTTTTTTTCTTTTTTTTTTCCATTTTTTTTTTCTCCTCTTCCACTGCTGTCATAAACAGTAGTTCATTTTCTTTTCCATATCTTTAACTTTATAGCAGCGGTGTTTTGGTAGGACTGATATTGAGTTATTGTTTTATTGGTATTACAGAGGGAAAAAAAAAAAAGTCAGCTTTATATCCTGCTTGTTATAAAACCACTTCAGGGAGGCTAAAGCAGCTGGACGCGGTTTCCCTCGTCGGGCTGAGGTCACGGAGGCAGAGGTGGTGCCAGTGAACCCTGCCGTGGGGATGGGACGGCGGCTGTCCCTGCCCTGGGCTCCGCGGGACGTCGGGGCAGGGGACGAGGCTTGTCCCCAACGCTGCTGAACCCCCCGGCAGAGCGGGTTTGGGCGCGGGTCTAGGCTCAGGCGCCGGCACGGGGGCTATATTTAGTGTATTTATTCTCTCAGCCCGGTGTCATTGTGCTTTGAGTGCACGGTTCGTTGGCTGTAGGGAACCGTGGAAAGTTGGATGTGAGGTTTCGCTCAGAACATGGAAAAGTTGTGGAATTGTGCAGCGGGGACCCGGGGGTGGGGTCCTCTGCTGCTGCTGTTGAAACAAAAATAGCAGCAACCTCTGAGCACATTGAAATACGGTCAGTGATCAGAGGCTGGGCTGGGATGCAGAAGAAACATGAATTAGGTTTTTGCTGAGGTGATGAGCTGACTTCACCAGCTTAAGGAAATCATTTACCCTCAGCTCCTGCATCTGTAAAATGGGAGGGATGCACATACCCGCCGTTGGCTTCTGGATGAACATCTCGCTGATGATCCTGGTGTTTGTTCCAGCTCCCACTGAGGTCATTGGGACATTTTTGCTGAATTTACTGGATCAGATTTTTTTTTTTTTAATTTTTTTGCAAGTTTCAGATTTGGCTAAAAATCTTTTATTCAGTCTCAGGTGTTTATAAAAAGAATGTTTTGTTTACACATAGTCTGGCGTTTTCTTTCCTTTCAGGATAGTATTTAGTGTTTTTTATTTCACGGTGAATGGACCTTTTGGGCTCAATCATGTAAATTAATTTTTAAATGGTTCTCCTTGAAGTTCATGTAGTATAAAATTGCTTTATTGTTTTTTTTCTGTTTATAGAAAAGGACTGGTTTCATTTTATATTTTATTACATAAATGTGAAATAAAGAACACGCACAACTTGCAAGTGATCACATATTTTATTTTAGAATTATCACATAAGAATAAAATAAATGTAAATCCCTCCATGGCACACTAGTCCTATTTAAACAGCAGTTGATACCTCCTGGAGAACTTTGAAAAGCCCTCTGCTCCGAAACAGTCCTGCTCACATATCCCATATATAATGAATAAAAACCAGAGCTTTGTTACGTTGGGAGTTCTTAAATTCTTCCTGCAAGGATACTCTTCAAGTATTTATCCAGATAATATCCAGAATTTGGTTCTTCATCCTCTCTCCGTGCTAGTATCTATCAACGAGGGACTTCAGCAGCTGCTTGGACCTCCAGCCCGCAGGTGACCCGCGGGGACACCCCGGTGAATCCCAGGGATGTGTCCTCAAGGAAAACTTGAAGAGCTGGTGATGCTTCCTCAGCCCACAGGAGATGCGTGATTTTCCAGACAAGTAGAGTATCTGTGCATTTAAGCCCCTTTAGGTAAATTCCTGTGCTTCCTCAGATTATTTATGGAGGGGGAGGGAGGGGTGATTATTTATATATTAAAAAGGACACAACCGTGAAGCACAACAGACGTCAACCTGCTAAACGCGCCTCGGAAAACGCGCTCCTGGGTTCTCCAGTGAACATGCAGGTCTGAGCCCTGGCAGGACGCGGAGGCTTGGTGTGCACAGCCCAGGCGTAGCCCCTGGCCATCGCCAGAAAGTTTCTGGTGTGATCCGGGAGTCGGTGCCCCAGCCAGACATTGATCTGTGTGACAGCACTGTCTGCTCCAGGGGGTCAGGAGAAGGAGCCCGTGCTTAATGCCCATCTATAATCTATCTCTTACCCAATGGACAGGAACTGTTTTTTTCAAAGAGCTGTTGTTTAGCAGTTTGTGAAACGAGTCTTGAGGTGTCAACCAGAGAAATTCTGTTAATCATCTCTTCTGGTGGAGGTCTGCCTTCCCCCTCGCGCAGCTGATCGCTGTCTTGGGGGAACCCATCCATGGCCGGACGCTTCCTCCCGAAGAGCAGCGCTGCACCTGGCTGCTCAGAACCTGAGACCTGCTGCAGTTCCCGGGTGTCCTTCCCTTGACTTCCCTGGACTTTGGAGCAGGCCCTCGAGGCACCGGACTCTTTGGGACATCGGTGCTACTTGCCCAGAAAGGATTTTTCTTGTATCTGAGTTGGTATGGAACGCTCGTTAATGATTAGCTGCCAAGGGTCTGGCATAAGATAGAGCTGGTTCCAGGGGTGAAATCAGCTGTGCCTTTGTCTCTACTTCTAAAGTCCTTTTTCTGATGTCACCTGGCTTTTCAAATCTCGATAAACAAACGTTTGCAGTTTTTTAACCTGTGAGCTGTGTGCCTGTTTCTTCTTATGGAAGATACCTACTGCCCCTTCGAAATCCTCGCGTGGGTGGAATAATCCCCTTCCATAGTTGCTTTCCAGCAGCCAAAGGGTGAAGAGACAGCTTGGAGGACCTCCCTGGCAATACGGAGACGTGTATCTGCTCACGATCACAAGCTGTAACTGTGCGAGGGGTGTTCTTGGTGATAACAAGAGATTCATCTTTCTTTTTAGTTCTTTCAGTGAAATTACATCACGTGTGTTTGAAATGAGAAGAATCCCAGAAAACAGACAAATACCAACCCGCGGATCTGTCTAGAGGCTAAATACTGGAGGAGCAGTCGTGTAGATCCGTCTTGTGCCTCAGTGCTCCCATCAGAACAACAACAAAAAGCACTCCTGAAAAATTACCGAATTCTCCTTGCAGTGTCGGGTTCCAAGATAATGATGTGTCTGTGTGTGAAAATATTAAATTGCAATAACATGCAGAGTGAGTGGCTTTCTGAATGGGGTATTCAGTTCACAGCTTGGGCTGTACATAAAGCTAGTGAGTGACAGAATACAAATGGTGTCATAAAACATCAGGGGAATTTACAGCCCGTCTCGATCTTTTTGATCTATTTTCTATCTATGGAGTGCTCTCCATCTATCTATCTGTAGTTAATGGAACAGTTAAACATATTTAATTATTTATCACTGTTTAATGTCAAGAGTTACCAAAACCGATTACGTTTCCCCCCCACACACTTAAAGGTATCAGAAGAACCCAGAATTGTGTGTACTGAAGTCTGGGATGTTTCCTGTCCAAAGATGATGCTTCAGAACACAGCTCTGCATGGAGACGCCTTTGAATCGTGGCTGCTTGATGGCAGCACCCCCTGCCATTTCCTTGCCTGAGAGCACACTTGCTTTCTAAAACTTTGTTTCTTATGCCAACGGCTTTTATTATTCATAGAAATAACAGGGAAATGGGAAGTTGGTTTTGCTTAAGACAAGAAATGCGATAGAATGGGGCAGTGCTCAGAGGGTCCAGGCTGACCTGCCTCTGGTACAGCCCAACAACCCCGAGACGAGGTGAAAAATCCTTCAAAGGGTGTCTGCCATGGCCACCTTCCTTGTGCCTGGAAATCAGCCCCGGCAGGGCGTATGGAACTCCAACGATCGCGTCTAAAGACAAAGCATGACGTGTTCTTGTGTCTCCCCCCGTCCGGCTCTTCTCACACACGTTGTTTATGTATCCGAAATATTTTACGGAAGGTCTCTGGGCAGACCCCCGAAGCTGACAGCCCGTCCGAAGCGCCGGGCGCCGATCGCACAACAAACCTGCGGATCCCTCCTTGCACAGAAGGAAATGTCAGCGCTGCAGAACTCCCCGGGCGCTGGCTCTTGCTTTCCTCCCCCTCCCCGTGCCCCCCGGCAGAGGTGTTAATCGTCACCCTCTGAAGGTTGTGCTGAGCTGCTAAAAGCCGCTGCGTGTCCCTGGATCTCATCTGCTCATTCTGCGCTGGAGGTAGGTGCTGGGGATCCCCCTCCGCCACACCACCTGCGTCTTCTCCAGTGGCAGCTTGCAGAAGAAACCATCCTTTCTTCTCCACCTCGGCTCTCTCTTTACCAGCGGTTTTAAATTGCTTCCCACTCCTGACAGCCTACCCCCGTTCAAAGAGAACCATGGAGGAGGCTGACGGCTCCAGCATGTCCTCGGAGTCCATTACCAGAGGACTGGATCCCGTTGGGATCTCTCGGGAGACACCCCTCCGTGGCCACCAGACAGAGCGCGGCATTGTGAGCGGGCCGGGGATAAAGGCGTCCAGCCCCGCTTCCCTCTGACAACGAAACCTCAATACTTTCATTCAGCGGAAAATGGAACCGTGCTCCTGGGTTTGCTCTGAAAGCCACGGCCACTGGCTACTTTACGCGTCGCGGATGGCTTCTGGAGGAGGAAGAGCTTTGTCCGAGGGGAGAGGACTTTGCACGTGAAATGAGATTAAAGGCGTCTCTGTGCCAACACGTCAAACGTTTGGGGTTTACAAGGAGTATCAGTGCTTCACCGCCGTCGTGTGCCAGCGTCAAGGAAGGGAAAAACTCACCAGTTTGCTGGTTCCTGGTGTCACCTGTTGTTATTTTCAGTACAGCAGGCCAAAAATCCTCTGTGCTGTTAGATCATTAGTTATTTCATTATTAATGTATTAGATTTTATGACTATGATGAAGAACAAAATTTTTAATGCAAGGTGTCAGAGCCAAAGGAAAAAATTTTTAGTATCAGAAATAAACGACGAGGTGCTTCAGAGGTTTTCTGCCTTCAGCATCTTTGGGGTAGTTTAGAGATGGTGTATGTGGATGTTGTAGACAAGTGGACTTTGGTTTAAAACAAGGGATTCCCGTGTCCCTGTGGGATGGGCACTGCCAGGACAATGTCTGCAGTGGAACACCCGCCGGGGGTGAACTGGGAAGGATGCTGTGGTGACCGCAGGATTAATTTCTCTCCTGAGCTCTTCAGCGAATGTGTATTTTGGAGCAAGTGACGTTATTTTCAAGGGTGAAGTTATGCTCATAGTGAAACGTTTGTGTAACAGAGCCTGAGCTTGTGGTCCTCTGTTTTCCCACCTGCCTCCTCCTCGCTCTCAAGAGAGCAGGTAGAACAAAGATAAGGGAGGGAACGGAGAAGAGGCGCCGTGCTCAAAAAGCTCTCTTACCCACTCGTTTTTCTCTGCATTACATAGACTCTTTTTTGCCAAATCTTTCCCGCTGTCCTTCCTTATCCAACTTCCAAAATCTATGGCTGGTTTGTGGTTCGAGCATTGTGAAGTTGTGGTGGGGAGCATTGGCCATTTTTAAATGCAAGTGAAATTGTTGTGACCCTACACCCTCCAGAACTGGGTCTGGGAGGTCCGGGGTGGTTTGATCTTACTGCTAGCGGAGGTCTTAAAACTGAACAAATACACACGGAAAAACCAGACTTGACTTTGGTCACTCGGATCAAAGTGAAATAATTTTTTTCTGTCCCCTAGAACTGATATTTCCATTTCTAGTCCTTTCAAAATGGCAATAATTGTGGCGGTTGTACCCAAATTTGCACATGGACACGCGTGGTGAAAATAAGTCCCAGGGACAGATCTCGCTGGGGTAGCAGGGAGGTTATTGATGGCCCTGCAGACGTCTTGGTGGAAGAAAAATCAGAGTCCATAATGTGGTATTAAAAATATTGATAAATTAGTGATGATTATTTAGCCCAGGCTTCAAGTGTGAGTAACTGGTTCCCATAAATCACCCGGTTCCTCCCGGACTCCCGCGGTGCGGGCAGGTTTCATTTGGGGAGTAAAGACCTGGCTGCGGTTCAGCGAGCGATGAGCGAGGCTGGCGGGCAATGCCAGCTGCGGAGGCTGACGCAAACGCCGAATCCAGGCGCTCGTATTGTTTAGCTGCTGCTTCTCTGCCAAGACAGGTGATAATTTCCAAATGGTTTCGATGTTGGAGTAAAAGGCTGCTCAAAATAGGATCTTTCAGTAAACATACCTGTGGCTTGAAGCACATCACGCCGACTCCCCAGGGTGTAATCCCTCCAGGGACAGGGTGGCTGTCGGTGAGGATTCTGCCTTGGGGATGCTCCCGGCTCTGGCTCACAGCTCATTCGGGAAAGCGTCTTCACTGTAAAGGCTAATTCGGAATGAGTTCTGTCTACACAGTTATTGCAGGAGCAGCTTCTGGCCAAAGGAGCTCCTGTGGGTCAAGCACTGGAATTTCAGAAGCGGTCGCTTGGGCTGCTGCGGAGCTGGTTTGTGCTTTGCGATAGATGGGCAACATCCGACTGGCAGGAGGGGGCAGCTGGAGTGACAAGAGAAACCAGCTCTAAAAGGTGAAACTGGCTGTAAGGGAAACGAATCCTGAGAGTTCTTTTGCAGTTGCAGAAAAAAAACAAATTTTATTCGTCTACATTGACCTACACATCATAAATATAAGTAAGAAGAGGAGAGAAGTTACAATGAGAATGAATGCATGGCTAAAATGAGATGAGTTCTTTCTCACTTTGGTGGGAACAATTTATTTTTTTTTTAAGTGTATTACTCTTTTCCTTAGCTCCTGTCATACAAAATAGCTGTTTACATTTTTGGTACTTTAATTTCAGTAATTATTAATTTTAAGGCGTTATCTTATCCCATGTTAAACTCCAAACCAAACATATTTACTTGTGAAAACTTCTGTACAGAAGAGGGAGCAAATTCAATAACAGGAAAAATGAGCCCACCCTTCCATTGAGCTAAAACTCAGGTTTATTCCCCTTATTTCTGTTTAATTTCTCACTTCTCTCCTTCGTTGCAAGAATGTCGCTGTTTCCCCTCCAGGAGAAGGAAAGTGCTGTGACATTGTCCCCATGTGCTGCTGGCTGGTTTCTGTTAAAGCCCCGACACCCAGAGTCCCTCGGTGATGTGTGGATTTGCTACACACAGGGAAAAACCCAACAACAAAACCCCCCAAACCCCACCGCTGCAGCGAACCAAACGGCTCCTCTCCACTTTATCCGGACAAAAGCCTTAAGAGAACAAACCCAAGCTGGATCCAGGGCCCCCCACTCCCCTCATTTGGACCCTCCGTCGTATTCTGCAGGGACCTGGTTCCCAGTTTGGGGTGCGTTGGGGTTGGCTCCACATGGTGTGAGTGATTCCCAGCGTGGTTTTCTGCAGGTTTGGGGGGTTTGGAGGAATCCCTGCTCTCCGGAAGCCAATGCCAAAGCGCTTGAAGTCGCCCCATTTACATGCGGCACGAGTTTCCCATTTGATTAAACAAATGATGCTTTGCCTAATTTGTCTGTGTTGGCTATTTTTATGAAATATGCACTTAATTAAGTAAGAGAAATACAGGAACATGTTTATTCTCAAGATTTATGCGAAAAATGAGAACCCCACTGAAATTTCCAGTAGTGAAGCAATTAAGTAATGGAATCCCACAGTATAAACATAGTATAATTCAGCCATAAAACCGGTGTCTAAGTCATGTTAATGAGCTGATCTGAAGCTGCAAAAGCTAGAAAAGTTCACAGTTACACATGGAAATTGAATTTGTTCTGAATGGAAACTGGTCAGTGCCATCTCTAGGGTTTGTATGCGCAGCTCGGATCCGTAACACCGTTATTGTACCTGTTGTAATTTCCTCAACTGGTGAAGAGTGTTTGTTTGCTAGAGTTAAGGGAACAGGACCTCTGAAGAAAATGATGTTAGGTGTTTTTTATTTATTCTTATAAATTATCAGTTCTGAGGATGGAACAAGTTGGGGTCTTAGTGATTTCTTGTTGGAAGATGCAACCATCCACAATAAAAGAAAAGGAACAAAAGCACCCCTCTGGAAAAGAAAGAAACCCTGTTCCTCTGCAGTCACACCCCCAGAGAACTCGTCCATGCTGTGGGCTGACGGTCTGTACGATTTGTAGTGCCTTGCTTAAATATTTTTCATTGTAACTACTTAAATATTCTGTTTGAGATGTAATGCGGAGCTTGAGCGCCATAAGTCAGGACCGTGTATGATGGAAAAAGCTCCAACCAACCTGATGCTTGAGCAAAGTTCCGACTTGAAAATTGACAAAATGGTTTTTGGGATTTCAACTTGAACTCTGGGTTTCTATCGACACTTGGCAATGGTGGGACCTCGGCCGTGGTGCACGTCGAGAACCTGATTGTACTTGTACGACATTCTTTGCCACTAATTCTGACCCGAGATTTTTTTTTTCCCCTCTTCTGAATTCTTATCTCTTTTGGTAAGATTTAAAAAATCTTTTTCCAGAGAGCTAAGGAAGGGGTTTGCTGTGTTCACAGCGCCGAGGTGGATTCCGCTGTCCGCGGCTGTGCAAAGCTGGGGCTCACGTTTCTTCTCGAGCCGCCTTTTCAGCCGGGTCCCCGGGGCTTTCGCTGCACTCTGGCCTCCACGCTACGTTTTCTTTTCTTTTCTCCTTCCACTTCAGAATGTTGTTTCTATCGCCTTCGCAGCCTAGTAAATAGCACGCCGAAGATTTATGATGTTTAAACTTTTAATGCCATAACATATTTTCTATATTTTTCACAGCATTATTCAGACGTGTGATGTTATGGTTAGTTCACGTTCTAGTGCAACTGCTCCGAGGAGCTCTGTCCTTGTGGGCAGCTCCTCCTTGCCAAGCAGTATTTGCACTTGCTTCAGCGGAGGAGGGAAGGAATGTGCCATAAACGTTGCGCAGGATTAAAGCTGTAGATGGCCAAGCCATCGTGGATGGAGACGGAAAGCCTGGCGGTTAGTTCCTGCAGGCTGCAGGTTCAAAGCTTTCTTTCGAGGGGCCATCTGTGCTTGTTCCTTCTCGGCTTTCTCTGTCCAAATTCAGTGCGGAACGGCTCTGTTGGTGTTGAGGGAGGGATGGTCAAGCCGTGGTGAGGAGTCAATGGTTCGTTGAGGCAGATGTTGGAGTTTTCATCTTGGTTGCGTTCATGTTGGACTTTCCCCACAGCTCCAGTGGTGTTGCTGGGTGCCCCAGAAGCGGCGCGGAGCATCCCTGTGCCAGGGGTTTGTGCTGCGGTACAACGGNCCAACTCCAGTGGTGTTGCTGGGTGCCGGGGGTTTGTGCTGCGGTACAACGGCCGTTCTCAGTCTGCTGCTGGGATTGTTGGTTCCTGACATTAGGAAGGGTTTTCATTATGAAAATCCGGAGGAAAATACATGGGCAGGGTTGAATAAGCAGCACGTGGTGCTAAGAAGGGCTGTGCTCAGCTTTCATTCTGGGAAAAGTCCTCGTCCTTCCTCTGACATCGTCATTGAACATACGACTATTGAAAAGAAAACAACCCCCCCAGCACTAATGAGTTGTGGGCACATCTGCCTGCCCCAAATTATTTTCACAGTGATATGAATTCTCCTGCAAAGTTTCACGGGTTTGTAAAACATGAATTACTTCTAAAAGAACAACAAACGTCGTTCTCTCCGCGCACAGATCCCAAAGCCCAGCTACCAGCTGGACCAGGGCCTGCGCCCCGCAAGGGAATATGAGTTTTGATGGAGAGAGACCTAGTGTTGTGGGTATTAAATTCTGTGCCTTGGGAAATGCAGCACAGTAGATGTGTGTTTGTACTGAGTAGCGTCTTTGTCTTTCATATATAAAAAACCCTAATTAAAATATAATGTAAAAAACTGAAGTATGCTGGTGAGGTTTTAGTGTGCTGCTAAGGTAAATAAAAACGAAACAAAAGAGATATATATATTGGGTGATTAAAAGAGCATTGTTAAATCGCTCTATGCCACAAAATTTCCGAATTAAAAGCTGAACAGAAATACATCTGGAATCGGACACAAAAGCAGATTACTGTTACTCTATCCGGAGTTCTGCGCTTGGTCCATGGTTCATTTGCGCTGCCGGTAACCACTGTGCAGAGAAACACAAGCAAGCGCAGCTCCTGGAACTCTCCCTTGCAAAATTTCCTTTTTACAACATCTCCAGTGGTCCAGCACAGCCCTGAGCAGTTTTACCCTGAGGCTTGGAGCGCTGAGCTCCATATGCTGTTCGGTGCTGAGGATATAAGGTCCCTTTTAATGTGTCCAAACCAGAAACAGCTTGGAATATTAACTGAGCCGGACCTTACGGCTTGCAGGGTGTAATGAGAAAAGTAGACAAGCTGTCAAAGTCAGCAATTAAGACTGATCCGTTACTGTTTAAAACGTGGAATATCACATATAAACCAGAACTATTTGATGTTGTTTAATCAAAGCAGGTTGCTGCTGGCCAGCCAGCACGGGCTAACAGCGGCAAACCAGCACGAGCTTATTTTGATTTTATCTTCTGTGTAAGCATGCTTTATGCTTTTTTGACCCGATGCTGTGCTCGCGTTTCATCGTTGCAGCCCTGGGGGTACTGTCCCGTGAGGAACTGGGCATCCTTCATTTGGCAATTGGGGAGGAAGGCTTCTCACCGAACTGGTGGAAATGGACCGGAGCAGACCAAGGCGCCGTTCCTTGAACAGCAACCCAGCAAGCTCGTGGTGGCTTGAACCTTGGGGTTCTGAGTATTTCCCTCCCCACATTTAGGGTACCGCAGAGCAGGCTGGCTGGCACAGGATGGTTGTCTTGGTGGCTTTGGAAGGCTTAACGCAAAGGTCATCAAAACCTAGAAAGGTTTTTCTATTGGAACTATCAGGGTTTGGGTTTGTGAACGCAATAACTCATCCTCGGTACTTGCAGGACTGGCCTCCTCGTAATAAATGTCTTTCTGGGCAGAAATCCAAGGCTGAAGGGTACGATGAAGGTTACAAAAGGTGACTCTATTGCCACTGTAATGGTATTTATTTAAGTTCCCTCCAGAATCTTCTCCGAGGCTTCCTGGCATAGGATGTGGCCACCTTGGTAAGGAGAGGAAAAAAACTAAAAAAAAAAAAAAAATCTTTTTGTGCCACTATCCCCCTGAAGAAAAAGCCCAACATCTGATTTAAGTTTGCTGAAATAACAACAGATGTTTATCTTGTATTGTATGGCACATGGCACTACATCTCATAAACCCCCTCCTGGAGCTTAAAGCCGAGTTTCTGGTCCCTCATTTGGACACTTGCGGGCTTTGTGCTCTTTTTTAAATGTTTTCATTTCTCTGGAGCTTAATCTGCTACCAAAGTATTTATAAGCATCACGTTATAAACCGTGAAACGAGGAATAGCAAAGGAGGGTTCCAATACTTCCTTCCACTAAGCACAAGACTATGCAGCTACTTACCTGCAGCCTTAAATAATGAAAAAATTGTGCAAACTTGCTGCAGTTTCTCATTAAGAAGAATCCACTTGGGGTATGGGATTGGGGACAGATGGATAAAAAAAACCCCATCATGCCTTGGGAATGCAAAAGCTGGGGAGGAAAAATGCAGAAAAAAAAATTCTGTTTTTCTGGGACTTGCAAAAAGTGAAACATTTTCACTTCTAAAATCCGTGTATTTTATTGTGAAAATAGTGAATGTCTGTAGTTGGTGTGGTGGGGTTTTTTAAAAATATTTATGCAGCCAGACTCCTAATTCTGCTCACTGCGACTGTAGGAAACTGCTTCATGACAGAAATGACGATTTTCTCCCGGCACTGGTCTGTAAGTGGGGATGAAAATGTCAATTTTCTCGTGGAAGCGCAGTGAAATCCAGAGGAGTAATTGCACACAGCTCTTCCTGCTGCACCGGAGGATTAATGCTGGGCTAAACGGAGACCCCACAGAGGTGGGAAGGCAGCTGCTGGTATTCCAGGTGACCAGGTGAGGGGTTGCCAGGATGTACCTGAAGAAGCCAGTGTCTCGGGAAGGAGACAAGCAGGGAAATCGTGCCCAGCAGCTGTGGCTCTGGTGAGCCCTGCGCCTGGCCGGAGCGGGACCTGCGACACTTCTGGGGAGGTGAAGCCGGGGAGAACTGAAAGCCAAGGGCTTGGGTGGCTGTGGGAGGAAAAGGGGAAGCACGTTGCTCGTGTGCACCCATGCACTTGGCTTTAGGTTCAGCTGCTCCTTCCCAGCAACACGAGAGGCTGAAAGGTAGAGCAGCGAGGTGACAACCCCTTGCTGCCCATGTCGGGGCATCGGTCACCGGAGATCTGGGCAGGCAGGGTTGGTGCAGCAGATTCCTTCCTCTCTGCAGAATCTTCTAGAGATGCTACGTTACTGTCTTCCCTTGAGATAGATTTTTTTTTTTTTTTTTTTTTTTAATATTTCTGAGCTCTGCTGGTCCATGAACATTGTGGCTTCTTTTTTTCACATGCTCTCCGACGGCACGGTTTATTTTATGTTTGAATAAATGCAGCCCTCCTTTGTTTCCTCCGCTGAATTCTTTATTTATTATTTCCTAAAATGATTTGATTTTCCCCCTCCTTCCAAACACATATGATTGCAATAAGCAGATACAAAATAGAACCAAGAAACAAAAGGCTGAACATGCTGATAATGTACATTTGGTTTGTATTTATCGTTTTAAGATGTGTTTTAATTGGTTCACTACCAACATCCTGTAACTTTCAGTCAGTCAGAGGAGAAACCTGTTTCATTTTAAAGTCAGTTCATTTCTTCCCCCTTTCGGCTGAGAGCCGTGGGTAAGACCCTACTGTGGTATCTTCAAATTTAATTTAATTAAAACATTTAAATAAAGAGGGTTAGAATACATCTTGTTTTGCTGTTCTCCGTCGATGAGGAGGAGCTGGATTTCATTGTGAAATGCGTTTTTAAAAGAACAACAACGAAAAACACATTTTGCTGCTTTGTAACATAAACCTTCATGCATAATTTCTAACGAAAACGTGCAGCTGTAAACCCAGAAACAAACAGTTTGCCTCTTGTTCCAGAAGCTGAATCTGTTTAGTTTAATGAAGAGAAAGTGGAAAGGTGACACGAATGCCATCTTAGTGTGTACCTGACAACAGGACTTGATTCAGTAGACTGAAGGTGTGATGACACTCAATTTACTCCAAGCCTTTATTAAAAAAAAAAAAGGGAAAAAAGGAGGAATTGAAGAAAAGAGCCTTAGAGGAGTGACCTGAAATATCACCTCCGTCGTCCTCCTGGCCCATGGCAAGATCGGCTTTACCTCCTTCTGCAGATGTTTGTTGAGTGTGTTCTTAAAACCTGCCCAGGACAGAGTTTCCGTGCTCAGATAATTTGCCAGTGGCTTGAGGTTTATTGCTGACAATTCAAACGTTGAGTTGTGATGCCTCCCAGAAGGTCTGCGTGCACCCAACAGCAATGGGTTTGAGGAACTCTTGTAGGAGGGCAGGCTGGAAACCCACCGCACGGTCCCTTTGACCTCACCTCTTACGAGGTTAGTGTCGCTGTTATTTTGGACTGTCAGCTTTTATCTTCAAGCAAGAATTTTGAATTAGCAGTTTTCATATATATTTTCTATTTTAAAGAGTAAAAGTGTCCTTTTGCTGAAATCAGAGCTAAAGAAAACAAGCCCGACCTGGATGAGGGTAGTTGCGTTATTTCTCTCTTCCACCTCATCGCAACACGCTCTACCAAAAGTCTTGACTTTGTTTTGTAACTGTTCTAAAAGCTGGATTTCAACACAAACCTTTGGGGTCTAGTCAACCCAAAAAAGGAGCCTGTGCCTGGTGGAGTTTGCAGGGTGCTTTTAAATGGGATCAGCTATCCCAACCGAGGTCAAGGTGAGACCCGGGCAGGTGCCGAGGGTCCTCTCTCCTGGTCAGTCTTGGCCTTTCTGATGATTTCATAACCATTGGTGTCTCCTCTTGATTGACTACCCCAGAGATCACTGGGCTTCCATGCAGAAAATCTCGTCCCTCCGTGGGAAAAACCGTGTCCTCGAGCAGCCGCCCTCCGGTGCGATGGTGAACGCCGCTGCTGCTGCGGCCAAACTGTTTAATGTGGTTAGGGCAAATCGAGAAGTTTATTAACAGAAGTGGTGAGGAGGTGGAATTACCTGGAAGTTTACCTTGGGTAGTGTCACACAGTGCGGGCAGGGCAGGAGGGGACCTGCTGGAGCCGAGGACAGGGCATGGACCGCGCCGGGGCTGGGGTGGGTGATGGAGATGGGGGTGCTCAGGGTGAGCTGGGAAAGGTTTTTTCCTGAAAACCAACCGACTTCCACGGTTTCAAAGCTAAGGTCTTGAAAAGGAGTTGTCCTGTCTTTAGGGAGGGTGAGAAGCTGGACACTGCTCAGAAAACCATCTGGAAACTTTTGTTTTAGTAAATTTATGGAGTTTCCCTTTTCTGTTTGGCTACTGCAAATGTGTGTGTGTGTTGGGGGGAAGATGGAAAAAGATTCAGTTTGTTTGCTGGCTGATTTGGTTAAAAAGAGAAAAACTGGAAAGTGTCTTTTTCCACCCAAGTTCTTGCTGGAAGCCTCTGTCCAGCTCTGCTGTGATTGAGTCCTGGCTCCATGGGGAGCTGGGGCCAGGAGACCCCCGCCTCACCCTTTTTTCTGCAGTATTTCTGTGAATTTGCAGAAGAGAGATGTGCAAAAGCACCGAAACGAGTGGGATTCAAGCCATGGGCCGGAAGGTCTGAGTTAGAAATGAAGGGGCAGGACTGCACTGCTGCGGTACACAGAGTGTCTCCAGGACAGAGCGATTCCTCGGGCGCTGTGATGGCAATATAAATAGTTCTCTACTCTATAAAACAAATACAGAATCATTTATTTAGTTCAGCATACTGGAAGGTTGCCAAGTCCTTACTAATTATATTGTATCTTGGTTTTATCGTATATATTATAAACAATTTGTTATGCCCAAATGGCTGGATGCTTTTTCCCCAGTAGCCTGTTACTGGTTCAGGTTTCTGACCATCTTCTCCCTTTTTTTGATTCTTCCTCTAGTTTTCTAGAAAACACTCTTGTTCATTGCTTGCTACCATAGCAATGCTGCTTATTGAAGTTCTCTAGAAGTGTGTAAGGAAGGGAGAGAAAAAAAGGTTGAAGTGCAGCATGAGACAAACGCACCCTGCAGTGCACCAGCTCGCATGCTGGCTGTAGGAACCTGTCGTATGTATTTTCTCTTTTGGAAATAACACCAGCTTTACCGTCCGTGCAATTCTTGCAAAGAGTAGCATTCAAGCTAGAGCAGCTGTGCAATGCAGGAAACAGCTTTTTTTTCTTGTAATGTTCAGTGCAGAGGCAGACAAAGGTCTTTGAAAGTGGAAGGCAAAGGGCGGGTGAGGTTTGGGCCAGAGCATTGCAGAACTTGGAGAGAGAAGAGCTGAAGCGATAGAAGATAAGAACAAAGAGGGTGCAGGATATGATCAGATGCAAAAGGAGAAAAAGGGGAAAAAAGGTGGCTAGGACAAATGAGGTCAAAAGGGCACAGAAAATAAGAAGTGGAGTGGAGGGGGAGCATTTCTATGCCACAGGTTTTAATGAGATTTAAAAAAAATATACAGCAGGAGGAACCTCAAAAATGATTAAATGTTATGATTTTTATAATTCTTTTATACTTTTCACATGGAAAACTTTAAGAGGATAAGAGATTATTCTCATTGCAGAGGCAGGTGTTGCGTGGTCACGAGAGTGCCCGGGGTGCTGTGTTCGGGTTGGGGTCTCTCCTGGACTGCACAGCTCTGCACAGAATCCTGCGTGGCCAGCAGCGATCGGTGTGGGTGCAGGAAACAGCCGGAGATCTTTGCGAAGGGTAGCAGCTCTTCCACGTGGCGCAGGAAGAATCACTTTGCTGTGTGTGTGCCCAGCTCGTGGGAGGAGTCAGCCCCCCAAAGATGACAAAGGGGTCCTTGCTCTCTTGGTCTGAGATGCTGGTGAAATGCTCTTTGAACTGTTTTGAGGTTTCTTTGGTTTCTTTCTTTTTTTTTTTTTTCTTGTGGGTTTTCGCTTTCTTCCAAAGAACAAAAAAGTAACTTCCCATGCAGATCTAGTCTGCGTAGGACAAGGACCCTTTTCAAGTGTTTTACATACAGTCCCTATTCAAAAGAATCTTCTTGCAGCTTCCTGAGCAGCCCCGACAATATTACATCTGGGTAAAGACAGAGCGAGCCTCTCTTTCGGGAGAACAGTGATTACAGCTCAGCGACCAACATTGATGGGAGTCCTGAACGCAAGCGGCAGCTTGGCTTTGCCATAGTTCATAGAGCCTGTTGTCCCGTGGTGAAATAGATCCGAGTAGAGAAATCTTCAGGAATTGTAGTTTACTCATCTGGACACATGTAGCAGAGTTATTCTTTGTTAGCATCGCTTCCCGGGAAGCTTTCTGTGATCGCAGCCTGTGCAGCTTCCTGCTGCCTCTGATGCCCAGAGGAGAGGTTCCAGACTGAAGCTGGCCAAACCCCCTCTGGCCTGTTTTCCACGCAGATTTCTCAAATTTGTAGTTTCTTTAACAAAAAGATTAAATCCCACCCCTATTAAAAAAAAAAAAAGCCTCTCTCTTTTTTTTTTTCTTCTTCTTCTGCGGATAAAAATGAATACAAGTAAAACACACTTGGTATTTCCCTCCCGTGGGACCTGAACATCTGGAGGGTGGTTCTTTGCCAGTTCTCCCCTGGAAAAGTTTGTATTGAGCAGAAAATGGTCTTTGTGCAGACTTAGGCTGCTCCAGCTTGGGGGTGAGGTGGGGGGTAGGTGTCCAACTCTCCTGGAAGCTAAATAAAAGGTGACAGAAAAGTGATGGAGTGTGGTGAGAACGAAACACAAGTGACCACAGAGGTGGGGGTCTTGCGAGCGGACCGGCTGCTCTCTACGGGAGGAAGCAGCACCTATCGTGGCAAACCCCCCGGTACTTCTGCCTGGCACGGTTATTTGGGATTTACATTGGCGGAGACAACGTGAATTTACCGATTATTTTAGGTGGGGAGATGATTGCTGCCTTTCGGGAGGGTTGACAAACAGAGCGAGCATTTCCCCTGAGATGGCTGAGAAATCCCACCCTGGCGGTGGGGAGGGTGCTGGTGCCAGCTGGTCCCCAAGGATGCCTTTCATCCCCTGCGGCACTTGAGTCGTGTTCGGCTTTTTTGGGATGGAGAGCAGAAGCTGGGCTTGATAAGAAGTTGCCTAAATTAGGCTAATGATGGGTTCTCCTGGGTAATGCAGGGGAGAAAAAGTTCAAAGCCTGGTATTTATGTGCACAAAGTCCAAATACCTGCCAAGTCCCTTTGACGAAGTGTCTTTGTCAGAACGGTTAAATGGAGGTTAAAGAGGCCAGACCTTTTCTCAATGTATTTGACTTGCTCTTTCTTTCCTCTCTTCAAGGTGTCTTCATGTTACATTTATTTGCTTCATGAATTCTTTATTACACTAATCAGTCCTGATGTACAAACTCATTAGAAAATGAGCTGGAAATGTAAGATCTGTCAAATTTCAGAGACTTCTGACATCGTTAGACTCAAGGGCCTTTTTGCAAAGAAAAGAGAGAAAGGCAAGAAGCTAATGAGGAAATGTCAGATAATGTAGAAGTCAATCCATTTGGGGGTGAAGTTTTACAAAGTTCAGAGAGAAAAGTTGTAGCGTTGCCAGGGTAAACACCTGATTTTTTTTTTTTTTAATGTAAAGTTTGGCACAGAGAACTTTTTCTTACTGGTGTTACTGAACGCTTCTGGTTTGGTTTCATAACTGACATCTCGGGTCAGTTTACCATGTTGCTTTTTTAATGATGGCACAGAAATTAATGCATCACAAACAGATTGTTCTTGCTTTGGGATGGATTCTTTTCCTGAAGTGAACAAAACAAAAAGGGGAGATATTTCTTACCGTGATTTCGACCCCAGGGAAGCACAGGAGTTGGAAATTTGTGCTGTCGGAGCGAGCAGGGGAGGCTCAGTACCGAGCACAGCCGCCGGCATCACCGCTGGAGAATGTCTTTAGCCCCCGAATTAAGTTATATGAGCACACAGATTTTAGAGCAGGCAACCCGCCTGTTCATATGAAGTTGGGCAGAGCCGTATGCCAAGAGAAACCTTTCTCCAAAGCTTGTTCTTTCCCTCTCTCGTTGGTAAAGAGCCAGGTGGCAACTCCAGTGTACAGAAGCCTGCCTGCTGCTTGGGCTGTGCGGAGGGTCCAGCTTTAGGTCCCAGGCTGTGGATTCCCTAAGGACGTGCACAGCGTCCTTCCTCGGGGTCTGCTCCTCGGAGGTGCCGGCTGAGCATCCCTGCCTCCCGCCTCCCACCGCAGTGTCGGGAACAGGAGCTGTGGTTGCTCAGCACCTCGTAAAAACCCAGCCCCTGTGGGTTCGGGGGGATAAATGAGGGAGAAGCTGGGCTCAACGCGTACGATAAGTTTGCTGGCAAATAGTTAGTAGCAGTGAAAGCAAAACCCAAGGCATTTACATGCCCGTTAGAAGGGGATTTCCAACCTGGACGCTGGCCTGCCTGGAATCATTGGTCCCCAGGGGCCATCCCACTGTATCCTGCAGATTTTGTGCCGATGGGCAGCCGCCGTCAGGGTCCATCCTTGTGGTAGTACAGGCTTGGGTGGGTTTATGGCCACAGCTGCTCCTGCTGCACCCCGTGCGGTGCTGGGGACAGTGGAGCGGAGCACGGTGCACAGGTGAACCTGCAGAACCCCCAAAGGCAAAGCTCCTGCTGCACACGTGGCAGACAGGGATGAGTCATTTCAAGATCTTTTAACATCAGATTAGGTGGGGTAGGCTAGGGAAAGGGAAGGGGTACGTTCTGCTTTGCAAATCTAACTCCATCCGAAAGGTGTCAAAGAGCTGGCACTTCCTTCTTAGTTCTTCCCCCTCTTTCCTTCCTCTTTCTGGCTCTAGCTGCTGTCACAAACCACATCTCAGATTCCTCCTCTTTGAAGCCTAGGGCTGGGCAGGTAAAGTGATTCTGTCAGTCCCTTAGGAAAGAGTCGCAGGTGTTTTCTTTCCCCGAGGGATGTGGATCTGATGCTGAGGAGCAGCCCAGGCTCCTCTCCCGCATCAGACCCAGGCACCCGAGATTTCCAGGGCAGCAGCACACGAAGAGCGCTGGATCAGAGCGGCTGCTAGCAGGACCCTGGTAGGTGTTTCCAGCTGCTTTACCGCTGACTTTGCTTTAAAAGTCCCTTTATTCAGGAAAAAGTCATAGGTGTGCTTGCATGTGAGTCTGCTTAAAATCATCCAAAGCTTTTCCCTGAGCCTATCACATCGCTGTGGTGCTACCAGCCGCATCTTTAAGGTTTCTTACGGTTTCCTTTCTTTTCTGGTGTTCTGATGGGTACCGGCTTAGTTGTCTTTGAGCGTATCTGCTTGGCAGCCTTTAATATCCTACTGCTCCAGGTATTTCTCTCACCAAATAAAAACCACTTCATGGCAGGTATGAAATTTAAACACGCACCTAATTTGTTGTTGCTGGCTTTGGTGTTTTACGGCCGCTGGCAATCCTTCGCTTTATTTTCAGCCTCAATTAGGATGTCAAACTGTGACAGCCCGCTTCAGGATCTGATCTGCTGAGCTTGGCTGTTGTGCTTTCCAGATGGAACAGCAGCCTGGGAGCCAGAGTTTCGCCCTGGCCATCCTTTCCAGCAATCCCTGTTGCCCACTGAGCAGCCTCAGACCCTTCGGCAGTTGTTCTGCCGTGGTCACTGTCCTGCAGCGGTCACGGTTTGCTTGAGGGCAAGGATGGGTGTGGAAATGGGGAAGAAAGGAGCACACCAGGTGGAGACAATTGCCATGTCTGCTTCCACTAGAAACCAAGATTTTGGAAGAAAAAAACCTCTAAGAGCATGTCCCTGGGTTGCCTTTCTTATGCAGAATCTGAGGCTGGAAGGACCAGTGAGATTTCACTCCTTGGGACATCTTTAGCCGGTTTTTCACTAAGTTCAAACAAATTGATGAAGCCGTATATGGGGAAGTTGACATTTCTGCCAAGGGTGTGTTGATAAAGGGGAGACTTTGCTCCCCTGGCCCGTCAGTTGTGCCTCGTGTGTGCTGGGTCAGGACAAACGTCTGAGGATATTTCCTCTAACGAACGGGTTGTGCTGCCTCTGAACTATTGCAGCTCTGTGACCATCGGTAGGGAGTCAGCGCGATTCTGTTTTGGGAGATTTATCTGGGGAAAATCCCCTTTGTAAGAACCGATTCCCAACATCTAACACTAACCAGGTTAATGTGAATGGTCAAACAGCTGAGGATGGGGAACCATCGCTCTCTGTTTATAGATTCTGTAGATATTCAGCAGCAGAGGCACACACCTGCGTGTTCAACAGAACGCCTGACACTCTCGATTAGTTGTGCTGTTGCAGTGACTGCAGCTTATCCCGGCGAGTTTTTCTATATGTATTTAAGTGGATTATTTGAGGAAAAGGAGTAATTTCACGAAGAGTTAGTGCTGCTGCCAAAAATACAGCAATTTTAAAGCAAAGAATCTTCCTGGATACTTGTGCTTTTATGTTAGCCTGACCCGGGGCTGGGGAAGTTAAGGATGCTTGAAACAAAAACCCATTAGAAAAACAAGGTGAGCTGCTATGTATAATAGCTATCGTGTCGTTGGCTGGCTTTGGGCAAAGACCGGTGAAGGGCAAAGGGGTTTATATTTCTTGTTGAAGCGCTCTGTGCTGTTAATTCCAAGGCAGCAAACTGCTAAACCAGCTGAGTATTAAATGTAACCTGTCCTGCAAGCAGCGGGTGCTGAGATGGTGTTCAATTCTATCTCACACCCTTTTGGTTGCAGTCGGGCAGATGAATGTCCGACTCCTATTTGGGGGTTGAAGGTAGGGCAATATTGAATTTATTGGGCACAGATTTGTCCGTTTGGGTCTGGGATTACCTGTCTTGAAGCTGGGGACTGCAGTGCCCTGTGCAGGAACGACTGCACGTTTGGACGGGTGTCAGCCTGTGTCCGTGCTCGCTGGCCACTCATTCCTGTTGCTGCTGCTGCCCGCAGGAGTTTTCCCTTCTTGCTTATCCAAAAGGATGCCCTGGCACGGCCCGCTGTGCTCAGAGCCCATCGGCCACTGCAGAGGGTCTCCTTGGTTGTGGTCCCACTGTGCAGGGACCTCGTTGCTTGTTTTGGTGTCGTAAATGGGAGAGAGAGGAGGGAAAGTGGAGCTTCAAGTAAAGGATGCAAAAGCCCTTCCTTGCATACCCCAGCAACAGGTACGGCTGGTGCTGGCCTGGGTGTGGGGACCAGGGCGCTCCGGGGGGGTGCAGAATTAATTTGATTTTTTTATGGTGCAGATCTGTTTTACTCTCTTGGTGCTATCACAAAAGTCCCCCATAGTTTTCAGGAAGCCTGTACAGAATAATTTTCCTTCTACTTTCCCCACTTCCTCTAAATGCTGGGCCAGACAAAGGTGCTGTAAAAATTATAAGCCGCAGTTTGATCTGTCTGATTTAAACGGAGTGACTCTGGGTTCACAGTGGCTGAGACGACATGGGAATTGGGCCTTGACATTTGTTTTTCTGTGGGCTCCCTATATGGTCTTTTATTTTAATCTTATTTTTGTTCCGCTCATGTTCTTTCCTCCCCCCGCTCCCTCCTCCCTGCATTCACCATTTAAAATAGAACAGAAAAACACTGTCTGGAGTGCGCTCCACATGAAGTGATGTGGAGGGCAGGGCAGAAGCGCAGCAAAAGCAAATTGTCCCGGTCTCGGCTGGGACAGAGTTAACTTCATCGCAGTTAGTGTGATTCTGGGTTTGTGCTGAGAAGGATGATAACATATTGATGTTCGTGGCTGCTGCCAGGACAGTCAAGGGCTTCCCAGCTTCTCTGCTGTGCCAGTGTCTGCAGGGGCAGGAGAAGCTCAGAGGAAGCACAGCCCTAGTTACTAGCCTAGGATTAAACCTTAGGTTTAGGATAATTATTATCATTAATATTTTCAATATTATTGTAGTTTATTTATTAAATTATATCAACCCCCAAGTCTCTTTTCCCTTTACCTCTTTAATTCTCTCCCCCATCCCTGGAAGGGGGAGGGTGAGTGAGCGGTTGTTGTGGTGTTTTGCTGCCAGCCAGGGTCAAAACCACAACACAAACCAAACCCTTCTGCATTTAGGGCACATTAGGGGATGTACAGCCGTGCTGCTCAGCTCAGCTTGTTAAAGGCCCACTTCAGCTCTGTATAAAGGTGTTGAAAAGGTTTCTAGGAACTGTAGTGAGCCCTTAAAGGAGTCTTAAATGAGTTCACAAGAGTCAAAGACAAAAGGAAGAGGGCAAAGAGTGCGGACAGGGAGTCCCTGCTATGAGGCAGTGGACGATATTAGCTGTTCAAACACCTCTTGATGGCATTTGTTTTACAGACTGTTTATTCCACAAACTTGTGATTCTGAATGTTTACTCCCCTTGCAGCCCCTTAGCCCTGGAGAGGAACTTCTCAGTCCCACCTCCCTGCTCAATGTCAAGGGGTTACTGTCGTATTCCATGGGAGGTAGGACCTCAGTGATGGAAGGTACATGTAGCAATCACATTTTTATAGGAACTCTTAAACACAAACTGACAATAAAATTCCAACCAAATGAAAAATTGCATTAGTTTGGCAGGAACTTTTTCTGTGCAAAAAGGTCTTGTCGCTGTAATGCCTCAATATTGGCCATTAGGACTGGACTGGCACAGAGTGGCTGTAATAAATGTGCACTGAGAATGGCGTGATGTTATTTTGAGGCTGAATCTGTATTTCTGCTCATTACCAAAACAGAAGCACTGGTGTCCATAATATTTTATTCCGGTAAGAAGGACACAAAACTTTTTTTTTTTTTTTTTTGCCACAAAGGCTGGTTTATAAATTAGAGTAACAGTGATGGTGGTCCCTCGCTAGGCATGTGAAAACCTTCTGGCGTGGCTTTTTCTAATGGTGTCATGGACTTCACCAATGAAGTGAAATAATCCGTAACACTGCGACGCAGGTATGGTGACAGTGCCTCTGTTTCAAGGTGTTTCGAGGACCCGCTGTGTTTTGCAGTTGTTTCTGATGCAGCAGCTCTGTGTGGTTGTCCTCTCCTACCTTTGCTGGGAAAGTGCAGAACTTCATCTCCATACTCTAAACCATGAGCCCAGTGGCTGATTTCAGAGCAGGCTTCAGCGCGTCCCTCGACTCCTTCCTTCTTAGAAAAGCCCTTACGCTCAAACGTAGGCAGCACGTATCTAAGGGCCAGTGGATTTCAGCGTGTGACAAGTGCTTTTCTAAATAAAGACCATCACGAAATAAATGAGGAGCTTCTGTTTGTTGGGATAAATGGGCCGGGCCCTGCCCACCGCTCTCCCGGAGGTGACAATGCCAGTATCCATCTGCTTTGTCACCCAGCCCTGCCCACCGCAGATAGCGCTGGCATCCGTCGGGGCCAGCCTGCAGCCTCGCGGCATTTCTCCTCGATGAGTTCAACTTTTCCCCCTCCTTCCCTTTCCTTTTCTCTTCTTCCCACCTCCCTCCCTCCCTCCCTGGTCCTTGACAGAGGCGCAAACACTCTTAAATGAGAGATAGTGGCTTCCATCCAATGGAGCCCCGGTTAATCACCGAACATCGTGGGAAAAGCACAAGATGAGGGCCGAGAAACAGCCCATTGTCTGGGCAAGATTAAAGCCCCAAAAGCCGTATTGTCTACTGAGGGGATAAATCTTCCTGCTGTCACTCAAGCACTGAATTAAATTCCCCTTCATTTCTAAAGGGGCTTATCTGTACTGAATAGGCTGTTGCGCCACAAGCGTAAGGGAACGTATTAAGTGAGCTCCTGTCTTGGGCACCTTCACAAATAGACGAAAAACAGGAGCAAATCTGGAAGGGGCGGGTGGGGGGGAAGAGCAAAAGTGCTTTGGACTGGGGGGAAAGAGGAGGGATGGTGATTGTTGTCGCAGGTCGTTCTTGCTGGAGGAGGTGAAGGCAATGGCCAGTTTGCTGGGCTGCAGCTTCCTCCCCACGGAAATAAATACCAGGGTGGGGAATGAGCATCCGTGGGTGCGAGGGTGGTTTGGGCAAAGGGATGTCCTTGCGTGGCCCCGGGAGTCCCCAAATACTGGTGTGACCCTCCGCCGGGGTCCCTGAGGGTAGGGGCTGTGGGCGCTGCCAGCCGCCCGCTGCCACCCAGGTGGTCTTGGGAGGAACAATGGCAGTGGGCTTGGGGCAGATGCCTTGGACGGGGTTTGTGACACGTTTGCTCGGCTGCTGGAGCTGCCTCACCCTTCGCCAGCAAGGGGCTGGGCTGTGGTGGGAGCTGGAGAAAGGAGGAATACTTTGAGCAGATGTCATTTCTCAAGGAGCCCCCAGGTGACACTGCCATTGCTGCTCCTCCGAATGCTCCTCTGGTCCTTGGCAAGGGCCCAGCACCGCGAGGACACGGGACGCACGCGGTCACAGCTGATGTCACTGCCATCCTCCACTGCTCCTCCCCTTACGCTCACCCCCGCAGCATCCTCGCTGTTATCTGTGGGATCCGAAAGGTTGGGTGCAGCTTCCCCACCCGCCAGGAGGTGAGGTGTTCTTCTCCGGAGAATGGGCAAACAAACTCTTCCAGAGGAATGAAGTATTTCCTATGTTAGCTGCTCTTCCTTAGCGCCAAATTAGAACAATCACACCTAACCAGCTTGTAATATTTGTTCTATTTCTTGTTGAATTCTGAGTCTGTAGGAGAGACTGAGTTCTGGCTCTTTGTTGAGATAATTTTTTAAAATCTGATTGGAGTTTATTTGCTTTTAAGAAATATGACTTTGCCCTTGGTGATGATTAGGGTGCTTGGTGTTGTGCTTGTCCTCAGTCTTTCTTGGTAGCCTGGTCAGTTTGTATTTCTGCAAAATAAAGTGCAGATGGAAAAAGTTTTCCATTGCGATTAACGGCTGGACAGTAACTGTTCTTGAGTCAAACCTGAGCATCCTACTGACTGTATGTGCGATGCAAATGCCAAAGGACAGCAACACTGATGAGTTTCTATTTACTGCATAAGTATTAACTACGCAGAACATACTCAGCATAGCGACCAGGCTTTTCAGTTGGAGAAAGCAGCCGCTTATCCTTCACCTTCGTGTCAGTGTGCTGGATTAGAAGCAGGCGGCGTTTTGCATTGGGTCCGATTTGGTAAGTGCTAAACAGGATTTTCTGCATCCTGAGTGGAGTTTCCTCTTGTTGATAGGGTTTAATGCTNTGGAATTTATTTGCTTTTATGAAATATGACTTTGCCCTTGGTGATGATTAGGGTGCTTGGTGTTGTGCTTGTCCTCAGTCATTCTTGGTAGCCTGGTCAGTCTGAATTTCTGCAAAAGAAAGTGCAGATGGAAAAAATCCTATTGCGATTAACGGCTGGACAGTAACTGTTCTTGAGTCAAACCTGAGCATCCTACTGACTGTATGTGCGATGCAAATGCCAAAGGACAGCAACACTGATGAGTTTCTATTTACTGCATAAGTATTAACTACGCAGAACATACTCAGCATAGCGACCAGGCTTTTCAGTTGGAGAAAGCAGCCGCTTATCCTTCACCTTCGTGTCAGTGTGCTGGATTAGAAGCAGGCGGCGTTTTGCATTGGGTCCGATTTGGTAAGTGCTAAACAGGATTTTCTGCATCCTGAGTGGAGTTTCCTCTTGTTGATAGGGTTTAATGCTCCCTTGTACAAATCTCTTACTGTGCAAATACCTCCAATCTCTCCTTTTAGCAACCCAAACCATTGCTTAAACAAGTGGGTTTACACCTGCTTACCAGATTAATTTAATTAGCCAAAAATAGGGTGAAAGAGCTGGCTGGAGAACAATAGTTTGCAAAGAACACTTTTTTTTCTATTTCTTGTTGAATCTGGTAATCTAGGGGAAGCTGGACTGAAAGATTATTCTTCTTAGTTTCCTGGCTTCTTGTTTTTGAGTACTAACTTGGGAAAAATACACTGATCAAAGTAAAGTTTTGAGGTTTTTGTATTTGAAATAATACAAAGAAAACTTGTTCTACTTTTTCCAGCCTTCGTATGAAAGAGCTGATCTAGTCCTTTGCTGTTTCAGGAAATCCAATTTATTTGCTGCCTAAAACGGTCTCAGTTCTCAAGTTTTGCTCAAGGAAAGTCTAGAGCTGATCTCTCCCGGGACTTGTGTTAATTCAGGAAGCCTGCGTGCATGCAAACAGGGTTGTAATTCACTTGCTGGAGCTGTGATGCTTGCGGCGTCGTTTTGCACCCACGGCACACTCGTGCAATGTGGATCGACATCCCCCAAGGGAACGGAGGGTTGGGGTAAAACTGCTGCATCCCCCATAGCCCAGCGCCTGCGCGGAGCAGCCGGTCCGGGCTGCACTGTGTCCCAGCCGGGAGAGGTTTTGTTCTGGGAGAATCGTGTCAAGCAGTCTGAATTGGGTTTGAGCATTTTTATTTTTTTTTCAAACCTCAAATTGTTACTGATTCAGGAAAAAATGGATCTTGTCAATAGAAACATTTTATTTTGTTCATCTTAAATATTTATTTCAATTTCACTCTTTTAACATTAGTTTCTTTACAAGTCAGACCTCTCGTTTTAAGCCGACAGCATTTTGCAGCAAAGAAGGAGCTGTACAGTAAGTGCCAAACTGTCTTTTCACACTGATCCTCTTTTTTATTGGTTTGAATTTTCTTAAAAAGACACCAGACAAATTCCTGTTTTAATAAATGCACATTTTTCTAATAAATACAGTTATTAGAGGGACACTGGATGGGACAATTGTAAACCCGCTGAATTACAGCCGTGGATTTGGTTGGGAACCCGCTGGTGTTTTCCTGTTGAACAGAGATCACAGACTGTTCCATGCGGCTTTTTTCTTCATATTCTGCAACCTTTTGGAAGAGGCACAAGATTTAAGTAAAGCACCTTCAGAATCCTACATAATGCTACTTTTGAAGTAATTTGTATTTAAAAAATAATAATAACAAGCAAACTAACTTGTTAGCCCATAGGATGCTTCTGCCCTGTGGCTTAATGGCACAGGTCTTTATACATCCAAATCCAGCAGCTTTCAATAACAAAGGGCGAAATTCATGAAACAAATTGCTTCTCTCTTCATAAGTCACCACTCGTATGCCAGGGTAAAGATGTGTTGATAACATTAAAATAGTTTGGTCGCCGATGAATTGTAAATTCCCACCGAGACTTGGGCCTCGCGAGGGAGCTGCGAACAGCGTGACGCTGGACACAGAATGCATTCAGATTGGGGTATTCACCGCTTCATCTTTCAGAATATTTTTAGGGTAAGAGCTAAGGAACACCACTGGGAGATTTTTGGTAGGCAGGAAAAAAAAAGAGCAAAATATGCAGAGGTGATGTAATGAACGTCCGCGGGTCCGTGCCGCCGTGCTGGTGTAAGTGTGATCTCTGCCGGCTGTGACTTTGGGGGGCAGGGGAACAAAGGATGAATTTCCATGAATTTCCTCCCTGACAAAAGGCAGCACGTTTGCCCTCTTTAAACAGAGAGCTGCCCTCCAGCCGCAGAAGAGTTTCTCAAGCAGGTACCGGTGCTTCCTTCCAGCGCTCCCCCAGAGCAGCTCTTTGGAAGGTGGGAGACGTTTGCTTTTNATGCTTCCTTCCAGCACTCCCCCAGAGCATCTGCCCTGGGAGCAGCTCTTCGGAAGGTGGGAGACGTTTGCTTTTCAGGCACCTTGGGACTCTTGTGCTGATGTGATCAAGGGAACAGGGAGGTGCCCAAGACCCAGACTGCAGAGCCCCCAGCTCCTGCCCCCAGGCATCCAAGCACCATCGAATGCAAGAGTCCTTTGCTGGCATTGGTACTTGCACCAGTGGGTCCGTGTGTCCGTGCGCTCCCGGAGCGTGGTGCCGTGGCCTTGTCTTCTCCGGGATGACGTTAGCGAAGGGCAGTGGTTTGCTCAAGGAGCAAACTGATCTCTGGTGTTGGTGCCATAGGGTGGAGTTGTCATAACGCTGGGATGGACTGGTGCCCAGGATGTGTGCTTGCAGGATTCCACACTTGAGGAGCCACAGATTTTAAGTAAATGAGAGAATAATGTTGGAGATCTGGTCTTTAGTTCGTCCCAGATCGTGGTTTAATCAGATCTGAGTTACCCAGCGCAATTTGAACCTTACTGATCAACAAGTGACAAAAGCAGCAATAGTCGGTGTGTCATGCCAGTCTGGGTGAACACATCCCGAATTTCAGCACGTTTGGAGGACAGCATTCCACCTGCCCGCTGCAATCGGAGCCCCACGCCCTGCAGCAGGATGCTGGGACTTCAAACCCCGGGCAGGGGAGGGGGACCCGGCAGCCTGGAGCTCTCGGTGCAGGTCAGGACACTTTGGCAGGACCCAAAAGGGTTAACAAACAAACTGCCCAAGTTGCTTTGTTCACTGGAAATCTAATCAGATGTTAACCTACAGTCTATATCCAAGCAATCCCTTCCTTATGATAGTGATTAGTATTACACTCGGAATGAATAGACCAAGGAAGGATTCCTATGGTAACCTTCCAAATGCATTCCATCGGCAGGCTCTGCCTACTCACAATAATTACATTCTTAACTCGCCTAACAAACGGCATGCTAATTAGCTGCTTAACCAGCCTCAGCTCATTATTACCAAGGTTGGGCAGGCTTGAGCAAAGTGACCCAGAGAGAACAAGCCCACTTAAAAACAATAATAGTAATAATAAGACATTTGTCAGCTTTGCCGTGAAGATGGACCTCCTCCGCAACGCCGGGACTCTTTGTGCGCGGGTTGGCCTTTTGGCGAACGGGTGCACCCTCGCAGCGGGTTTCAGCTTCCTCTGAGCGAGTTTCTTGGGCTGCGTGTGCTTTAGGTTGGCCTCTGCAGGTGTTAAGTTAGCTACAGGAGTGTCAGCAGGGATTGTCCCGGGTTTGCTGGACACGTTGTACAATGAGTGATTATCTTGCTCCAAACCAGGCTTGATGCTTGCACCCCAGGCACGCTGGCTCTTCCCTCCACCTCCACCGGGAAACCCAGGCAAGTGTGCCGTAGCTGTTGAACGAGGTGCTTGTGCTTTTGCAGGTTCCTCAATATTGACCCCTGCACAGCGCCTGGCTTCCTCTGGGGGGGAACCCAGCACCCTGCATGGCTCAACCAAGCAAAGAGATCACAAACGGGACCGAGCAAAACCCACCCAGATCCATGGTGCAGACTCAGGCT
>VZTO01010758.1:0-24151 GCA_013400615.1 Syrrhaptes paradoxus
CAACCCAAACCATTCTGGGATTGATTCTATGATTCTTCCCTCCTGGCCTGGTGGAAGTTAAAAATCCCAGGGCTACTGGCCCCTCATGATGGTACTGGACTTCTCCTGTGCCCTTGCTCCTGGCAAGGACAGACGGATGGCACTGCTGTGTCCTATTTCTGCAGCTTGGCAAGCAGCTGGAGCTCCTTGTGTTGCTTCTGTGTGGAAGGGAGAATCCTGGCTCTGCTCGGGGTGGTGGTTGCACAGCTCTCTCCTGCCCACCCTTGTTCTGTCATACCTACTTGCAATTGATTGTATTGGTCAGAGTGGAAAAAATTCTAGGAAACAGTTGAGTCAACATCTTGCAAACCAAGTGTCTAATTTTTTTCTTCTTGTTTTAATTAGCTTGAATAAATAAGTTGCAATGTCAGACTCTGAACACCATTTCCGAGAAGGGACATCAGTCTTTGGGAACTGAAGGAGTGTGCAGAGGTCATTGATGTCCCAAATCTCTTTTGGCAAATGGGATTTCAGCTGGAAAGTTGTTCTCCACAGGGCTGCTCTCCATCCACCCCTCCATCCCTCCCCCAGTCTGTGCTGGTGCTGGGGGTTGCCCCGACCCATGCGCAGGACCTCGCCCTTGTCCTGGTTGAACTTGTCGAGGTTCCCATGGACCCACTCCTCCAGCCTGTCCCTGTCCCTCGGGATGCCATCCCTTTCCCTCCAGCGTATCGCAGCACCGCTCTGGTGTCATCTGCAGACAGTGAGGGTGCACTCGGTCCCCATCTCTGTGGGTGATGAAGGTGTTGGGCAGGCCATGGAGGTGGCATTTGGCAGTTCCAGATCCCTGGTCCCGGAGTGCCCTGTTTCCAGTTCCCTGCCCTCGCTCCCCGTTGCTGGAGCAGCGAGGCCACGCGAAGGCTCCGCAGGCTGCTGTGTGACACCGGCCCGGCCAGGAGAGGGGGTTTCAAGGCGATGGGGAGGCCGGAGGGGCCTGGGTGGACCCTGATGCTTGGGGTCAGGATTGCTGTTGCTGGAGGAACTCTATGTGCTTGGTGTTCCTGGCCATTGAGGAACAGGGCTGGGTGATTTCGGGAGGATGGGACTCTGCTGTCAGCACTTCATGCAGCCAGTTAGCAGAATTTCTGGTAGCTATTGATTTTTGGTGGCTGTAGCAGTTGCTGGCCCATAACTGGGCTGGGAAGGACCATTTATCAGTTGACAGATCCTCTCCCCGTTCGCTACCAGGCCTTGCTCGCTGGTGTTTTATCTTGCAGTCGGGTGATGGAAGTGTTCCTTGGTGCTGGGGCGGACCCTGCCCAAACCGTGGGTGCTGTGGGGAGGGGTTTGGCCACTGGGCTTGCGGGACAGCGGCCAGGCCTGGCAAGTTTCAGCGTTGTCAGAAGCTCCCCCAGCGTGAGAAGGACCTTGTCCAGAGTGGTGACAGGAGAATAGGGGTGGTTTGGACCAGAGCCCCCCCTTTGCCCCCCAGCACAGGCCGTGTGTGGTGGGACCCGTTGCCTGTCCCAGGCTGGGTTGGCGTGCGGGTGTTTGTAGGACCGAGGCCTCAACAGTTGCTTGCAACAGAGCAAGTGTGCAAAGTGATAGTCTTGTTTCTGGGGACCTTCCCGTTGGGTCTAAAGGCTTGCCTTGCTCAGGTGAGTGTTAACTGAGAATAGTCCCTGCGGGGGTTGAAGGATTGCTCTTTATTTCGTGTCTGGTTTTTGTTTCTCATCATGCCTTGTTTCTGAGTAAGGAGAGGTTCTTAAGCCACGCCAATGGGAGACGCCTGGGTGCAAAACTGGAGCTGCTTCTGCATGTCTCCAGCTTGCAGAAATGGTCGAAATGGTTTTACGGGGCCCTTTCCTCCCGCGCCTGTCGCTCCCCTCTGGCAGCTGTTGCAGGTTCCCATCCCCGGTGATGTCGGTGCGTTTGTCCTCCCCAGCTGTCTGAAACCCCCCGCTCCTGCCTCCCTGCCACATCGCCCTTCCAAGCGCTGCCTCCTGTCTGTGGAAGTTGCGGGGAGGATGCGGTAAAAATAGAAGCAGGTCGGCTCCGGGTCCAGCTCTGCAGATCCACCCTTTTCCCGCTGGCAGCAGCTGAAGTCTGCAGCACGGCCCCCCAGGACTTGCAGCCAGACCTTGCTCTGTTCCTTCTTGGGAATAATCCCACGCTGCTCCTGCTGCTAATTGCTCTCTGGGGGCATGAATGTGGAGTTGACCGAAGCTTCTCTTTGCAGCGGGAGTTGGGTCTCACCGATCTTCATTTGGGCTTTTCCAGAGCCACCTCCCCAATGCAAAGGTCCCTGCTGACCCCGAGACAGATGGATTTGCTTGTTTAAATGCTGTCTTCCTTTCGGTTTTTAACCCTCTTGGTTGCCTGGTGTGCTTTTGAGCTCTCCTATTCAGCCGAAAAGGGTCATGTAAATAATTCAGCTTGGCGTCTTCCCTCACCCACCGAGGAGCTGGGGCTGTCACGTGCGGGCGCCAGCCAGCAGCTCTGTATTGTCAGCCCCCAGTCTGCACAGCCGCCCGGTCTGGTTGTAGTTGGTGGGGTGGGCAGCGGTGCCAAAAAGCTCATTTTCTGGGGGCTGGAAGGAGCAAAGCTGCTGGGGAGGCTGTGCGCTGTGGCTGCGGTGGACTGCGCCTGGCACGCCGGTCTCAGGGCACGTCTGTGGGGGGGGAAGCTGCCTCTCCTGCTCCCCCACGGTCCTGGAGAGCGGGTGAGACAAGGGTGAGTCCTTGCTCCCTGGGATCCGCCGAGCCTTTCAGCCGGGCATGGCAGAAGATAACAGAGGTGATGTGGAGGGAGCCCCAGTCCCTGCCTTGCGTGCGTGCTCTGCATCCGAGATGTTCTTCTGCTCCCCAGCAGCTGGGGGGGCCTGGGTGTCCCTGTGCTTGGGGGTGCCGTTAGCAGCAGCGGGCACACGCCCACGGAGGGCAAGCCAAGGAAAGCTTAAAATCAGCAAGACCCCTTGCCGTGCTTTAAACACAGCTGCAGGCAAACCCCAGGCTGACTGTACAGTGGTTTATGTCCTCACCCCGGGAGGATGCTGGGGTCTGCAGCCGGGGGTCTGCACCCCACAGGGGAGCAGGGCAGTGGACGGGGGTTTGGAGGACAGGTGGGGTCCGTCCCCACTGGGACGGGTCTCGGAGGGGCACACGGAGCCCCAGCGTCCCCTGGTGTCTGCTGGGGAGCTCAAGGTCTGGTGTGGTGGGGGCTTGGTGGTCCCGCTGGAGACGACTTGAACGCAGAAATACCCTTTGCATCCCAAACACGGTGCCAGGCTGGGAGTGCCGAAGGGGAATGAGACGTTGCGTTTGCAAGCCGCGTATGTTGGCTGCGTGCTGCATGGCTAAAAGGGCTCGAGCCAAAGGGGTTTAGACTAGTTCCTGTTGTTTTAATTGCAAGTGTCTTTGTGCGAGCCACTCGGAAGCTATACAAATGTTTGTTTTGCCATGCATCTCCCTGTTAAGGAGATTTCTCAGGAAATACGCAAAATTATCACTACAGGCAGAACATGTACAGTAAGGCTCATTAAGCTAAGTACTGTGATAGATTGCTACTTCCAGAAAATTACGTATATTAGCAAAAAGAAGGAGAGCGAGCCCAAGTGGAAGACCTGGGAAGACAGAGTGTGCAGTAATGTCCTGGCTCCGGGCGGCTGGAGGGTGACCGGAGCAAACCCGTGGGAGGGGATGGCTGAGTGTCCTTGGAGCACAGGGTCTGTGGGATTGTGCTTGGAGGAGGTGCATGGGGACGGGAAGGAGGGTGGAGAAGGATGGCGTGGGAAACAGAGACAGAGGGATGCTGTGTCAGGACCAGGCCAGGCATAAAGCCAAGGGGACTGTCTTTACTTGGAAAAAATATAAAATGAGGCAAAGGGAGAGGGCAGGGGTTATGTGCTGTAGGCTGTCTGGTTCTCTGCCTTCGGCAGCCGGCGGCAGGGCTGGTGTCCGAAATGTGGGTGCTGCCTTGCCTCCAAATGGGAGAGCAGAGGGATGGCTGTGAGCCAAGGACAGGCTGTGGCATGTACGGGCTCACGGGGTGGGTTGGAAGGGACCTTCAAAGATGACCCAGTGCCACCCCCTGCCATGGGCAGGGACACCTCCCACTAGCCCAGGTTGCCCAAAGCCTCATCCAGCCTGGCCTTGAACCCCTCCAGGGATGGGGCATCTGGGCCACTGCCTGTCCCCCCTCACCATGAGCCATCTCTTTGCTGATGTCCAGCCTAACCCCACCCTCGTTCCGTTTCACCCCGCTGCCCCGTGTCCTGGCACTGCAGGCCCTGGGCAAGTCTCTCTCCCTCTTTGCCATAAGCCCCCTGGAAATACTGAGTGGCCGCAGGAAGGTCTCCCCGGAGCCGTCTCTTCTCCGGGCTGCACACCCNGTGTGTGACTTTTCCTGTGATGCTGGCGTGGAATGCGGTCGTATTTGGGAGGTGATGGGGTGAGCCTGGAGGCGCCCTGCTGCCATTCCTGCGGAAGGTCATGGGTCATGGGCATGGCTCTCCTCTGCTACACTGCTCCCCTACCCTCTCCACACCACTGCGTTTGAAAGCCCGCAGGTCAGGCCAGGAAGAAAGCTTCTGCAGGACCTCACATCCGCGGGGGTGGTGCTGGCCCTGTGTGAGCAGCTCCAGGTCTGTGGCTTACCCGAGCATCCTTGGAGGTGTGCTGTTGTAAGAAAACCTCTGTGGATCCACTTTAATTTTGGTGCTCATCTTTTCTTGAGCTCCATACCTGTGTTGTCTAGTTCAAGTTTTGTAAATAAATATTTTATTTGCTTCTCTTTACTCTGCCCTGAATGCAAGCAGGTACTAGCAGGTGCTCAGGTCCCAAGGTGAGGGATGTCTGCTTCAGTGTGATACTCGGAGCATTTCCAGATGAGGTGGAGGAAATACCCCTGCACAGCCGTCTCTGCTGGATCTCTTCCTCCGCTGTCTTTTGCAAGAGCCTTGGAAGCAGTGAGTGGAGCCCAGGATGTCTGCTGGCTGCTGGCCAAAGCCTGTCCTTGAGGGCACCCAGAGGAGAGTGGGAAGTCCTTCTGCAGCGAAGAGCTCAGGCTAAGGAAAAGCCTCCCCTTGCTGGTCAGCGGGACCGGCGCTGCCCGCGGGGAGAGGTTCCCTTTGAGGCTGAGGCCAATGCCATGGGCATGTGGTTGCCTTTGAGACCTTGGTGTCGAAAGCAACTTCCTTGGCCCATTTCACAACCTTGTTGAGATCTTTTGTGGAGAATTTGCTTGTCCCTGCTGCTGTCGGACAGCTGTTACAGGACACAGTCACTGAATTGTTGAATGGTTTGCTTTGAAGGGCATCATCTAGTCCAAGCCTATTGCCGTGAGCAGAGACACCTTCCGCTAGATCAGGTCGTGACTGGGTTGTGAAATTCCAAATCTCCTGCCCAGTGTCATTTGTGTCCATTTGTTCTCAGGCCAGGGTTCTCCTCCCCCTGGAGAAGGTTCCTCTTCCCTGCTGCCTGCTCCTCTGGCATCCACTGGCACTGGGGCGTTCGCCACCAGGCACCGGGGACGAGCCTGGGCTGCATGGTGTCGCAGTCTGCTGGAGGATGGGGTGAGCATTCTGTTAACAGTGTGGTGTTTCAGTTTCCAGTGGATACGTAGAGATCCGGGTTTCTTTTCATGGCAACTAGCTAAAAAAAGAACATTAAAAAATCTGCTCAGGTTGTCCTGTGAGTTTTCAGAGGCTCCCTGCCAGCCGTGGCCACCTCCCGTTGCGCAGTACTGCTGTGATGCCTGCTGCAGATTTTCTCGTCTTGCCTTCCTTCTTATCTGCTGCTGCGTTCAGATCTTCCGTCAAGTCCTGTCAGGCTTTGGGTATGTGTGAAATGACTGTTCATTCTGGTTTTCCAGAAGACATTTCAAGTGCCCTGTGGGAGGGTCGGTGTCTCACCTGGATGGTGCTGAGTTCCCTTCCTATGAGTTAGGCAAGAGCACCGAAGAAATGTCATTCCCGTGTCTGACCGTTCACGACCACCTGAGCAACCTGGGCTGGTGGGACGTGTCCCTGCCCGTGGCGGGGGGTTTGACGGGAGGATCTTTGAGGGTCCCTTTGAACACAGACCGTTCCCTGAGTGTCTGTTTGTGGGCAGCGTAGTCTGACTTGAAGGATAACCGTCACAGACTGCCTTGATCTTCCTGTGCCGGTCCCCTCCTGGTGACATGGGCCGTGAGAGCTGTGGTGCCGCCTGTGTCACCTACCGTCCCTGAGGCTTTCCTTCTCTTTTCACTGGCACCTTCCTGTACAGACCTCGCGGTCGCTGGCGTGGTGTCAGTCACAGAGCACCTGGAGGCACCACGGCATGGTCGGCATCCTGGCAGAGACCTCTCGAAGTGCTGACCCTGGCGATTGTGTAACGGGACGAGAGGAGAAATTAATTTTGTGTTGAGTCTCTCTGCTCTTTTTTGCCCAAATGATTGTTTAGCCATGATTGCAAATTTGTGAAGTATTGACTGTGAAGTATCGGTACCTTTGCAGGAGATCACAGTGCTGTCCATGTCCTAGAGCTGCAGGAGGAGGTCGGTGAGCTCGGCTCCTTGCCTCTGCAGGACTCTGTCACCTCTGACTTTTGTTCTTTAGTTAAGTGCAATTTTACATGGCTGCTTCTAAAACTGAGCTTCAGAGTTGACCACGACCTTCTTAGGAGAGGAAGGTTGGGCTTTGTGCCAGAGGTTGGGAACATAATTCTGCAGCAGTGAAAGCCAACACCTAAGGACAAAACTCTGGGAAATCTTACTCTCCTTGGCATTGCTGTGTTGGGAATTGGAAACACCTCCTGACTCGTGCAGATATTGCTGAATGCTAATTTGTACCTTGAAACTTTTATTCATCAAAAAGTTGTTAGTGGGAAGTCTGGGCTGGTCTTGGTGAATTCTGGAACTGGATGTAGCTGAGTTGAGTCCTGTGTGCTATGAAATACCTGTTTTTTTGTGCTGCATAGCTGTACTGTATATATAGTCTGCAAAATGTGCCAAGAGTGAGGCTGTAGGTCATTTAAGCCGTGGTCTCAGGGGGTTCGGCTCTCCAGGGCTCTCTCCTGGGAGCAGACCCTCTGGCTGTCCTTGTCCTCAGCCTTGACCCCAGCTCCCCGAAAACCCTCTGGAGCAGGGCTTTTGCCTCTGGACTCTTGAGGAAAGACTCGGTTTGGCTGCTGCAAAATGCTAAAGCAAACCCCAAGGTGTGAAGGGTGATGGCAGCCTCCTGGGATAAGGGTGGTGGTGGTTTGGTGGGTGGGAGCCCTGTGGGTGCTTTGGACCTTGTTTCCGTGCAGCACCAGCAGCGGAGCCTCAGAGAGCTGCCCTTCTGCTGCCACGCATCACAGAACTGGGCTGAGATATTTCCAGGGCTCTGGGCATCGCTACGCTTTGATACGTGTCCTGTGGGCTTTTTAAGATGGCCGAGATCTCGGTGCAGCTCGCTGCTGAGTTATTCTGACCTCATCCTTCTTCTCAGCGACGTGCGCAGCCACACGCCGGAGCTGTGCAGAGCAAGCTGCTTCAGGTGCCGGCAGGGATGCCCTGGGCTCGGGGTCTGGGACACGGGGAACAAGGCAACTGGCAGCGGACCCCTGCGTGCTGCTGTGCGTGGGAGCGGGTCCCGGCCACGACCCAGCACTGCGCAGGGAGCGTTCCCCCGGCTCGGCTTGTTCATCCTGCAGGGCACTCTGGTTTTGGTACGGACATTGTGCAGAGAAAGCCAATCCCAGATGGCTGAAATTTCTCAGACTGGGCAGATCAGAGGGGAGGTGCCCAGTAAATAAATAAAAAACTCCAAACAGATTCAGCCTGGAAGCAAAGTCAGTGAGCAGCATCCTGCATCTCGTAGCGTTGAGGCCCTTTTTTGGCTTAACGTAGTGGTCCCTGAAAGGGGGGTGGCAGCTGTTGTGCCTTTTTCCTTTTGTTGTGCTGCTGTGAAGCTTGCCTCGTCTCTGGCGGGGACCAGAGGCAGCACGCGGTGTGTGACCCGCAGCCCTGCGCGGTGACTGGGAGCAGGGAAAGGATCCCTGCCTGCTGCCCGTTGGTGTGGCGCGGGCGTTCCCTGGGAAGGGCTCAGCTCGTGCGGTGCGAGTGCTGCCGGCAGGGCTCGGCGGGGAGATGAGCCGAGGGGCTGGCGTGGTCCCCGGGGTGCAGAGGTGCCCGGTGGTGGCTGTTGCTTCTCTGCCCTGGCGCGACGCTGCTGCCCGTGCCGGCTCTGCTGATGCATCTGCACGTGGTCAAATTCATCTGCAACACTAACAGAAGAGGGCAGGAGCTAAAGCCTGTGTGTAACCACTGCTGGGATAAGAGAGACCTCGTTATACCCTGCCGCAGCTTGCCCTGCCTGCCGCCTGTTGCTTTTCAGAGCAGAGCAGGTTTTGAGGCTTTTTAGTTGGTTTGTGCTCGTCTGCCATCTTCCAGAAAGTGCCTGCAGAGGGAACGGGGCTGGTTTGAACCAGAGGGATGTGATCTGTTCGATGATGAATTTATTAGCGGTGTGCTTGTTGCAAAACCCACAGAACCAGGGTGCGCTGGGGCTCTGGACTCTCTTCTCATCCGCTGCTCCGCTCTGCTGGGGAGGGTGTCCCAGCTGGGCTCTGCCTCCTCTTGGGATGCTGGCCCTTGGGGAGGGCACCTTTAACCCTGTGAGGTCTGGAAGGATGCTGGAGGAGCTCTGCCTCCCTGCCCTCCCCATCCCAGCAGCACTGGAGGCACCGGGGAGGCAGCAGTTCCCAGAGCCGTCCCCGCTGTCGGCACGCTGCCTGCCACACAGCCTGCCGCTTGGGCTCCGGTGGGCTTGAGAAATAAAAAACTGCAAAAGAAGGGTTATCCTCACCTCCCCTGTGTGGGGGGCGAAAGCCCGGACACCCTGGGTCCCCAGCGTGGGCTGAAAGTGCCCGAGGCAGGAGTGGATCTCAAGGGAGGTAGATCGAGCCCCCCCTGCTCTTCTGCTCCAGATGTGCTGGTGGCAGAGCACCCGCTCCCCGTGCCCGTGCCGCAGGCAGCGAGCAGCACTGCCGTACGATACCTGTGTGCAAGGTGAGCATCACCAGTGCCCAGCGAGGCTGCGGGACAGCAGAGCTGCTTGCTGGCTGGTTGTGTTCATTAGCTTGGGCTCATCCCCTGCCGTGAGCGGGTTGTAGGGCTGATCTCACCTGAGGCACTTACACTGCCAGTGCTTTGCTGCGGCCGTTTCTTCTCTCCCCGTAAGGAGTCTTGGGGCAGCCTTTGCTGCCTGAGGTTGTGCACCAAGCGGATGCAGAGATGGACGAACGGCCGTTGCAGCAGCTGAGAAGCAGCAGGGGGACGGTGTGCGCAGTGTGCTCGCACGGTGTGGGGAATGCATGCTCTGGAACTTGGAAACCTGGGATGCTCACAGCTGGGATACGTGAAGCCAAACGCTGTCAGCTGGGTGGACACTGGGTTTTCTTAGGAAAGGTGTTTTGGTTGTGTTTCTACCTTGGCAGCAGCGTGTGGGAAGACGTGTCAAGCCTGGGGTGAGGGTGCCTGTGAGGGCCGGCAGCATGCCTGGAGCGGGCCCTGGGATGGAGGGAGATGCTGGGAGCAGATGATCCTTCAGTGCCCTGCGTCCCCGGGAGCTGTGCCTGCCTGGTGCCACCTCCTCCCCCTCGAGTCCTGGTTATGAGGGCTAACGCTGCTGGTGCCTCCCTTGTGTGGGGGTGTCGGGGCGGGGGCGGAAGGGCCGGACCATCGCCCTGGTGGCGTGGAGGAGATTCCAGTGATGTGGGTTGGACAGATGGTGCCCTTCTCCAGCCCGGAGTGACGTGCCCTCCCAACCAGCAGGCTCCATCCTTGTAATTTCCTTTTTCCAGTGCTCGTGGCTGGGTTTCTGTGCCGCTCTCCCCGCGCGCAGCAGGGCAGCGCTGCGTTCAGCGCCTGCCCTAAATAACCATCGCCCTGCCTGCGCGTCAGCGCTCTGCTGGGTCTGGGGCGTGAGCTGCCTGGAAAATAGAAGTGTCTCCAGCAAGACTGCATCTGGCTTTGACAGAAACCTTATCCCTGGGCGGTGAGTTGCCTTCCTCCGGGATTTCTGAGTCTACAAATGACGAGGTCCAATAGGCAGCAGGGATGGGACAAAGCTTCAGCGTGGCATCCTGCGTGCAGTGCACCAGGACAGTGCCAGGGGTGAAAGGGATGGGCAAGAAGTGGCAAGGAGATGGGCATCATCACGGGTGGCATGCTGACCTGCTGCTTTTCCTTGGCTGCTCTTATTCTTTGGCCTATGTGGTCACAGGAAAAGCCTGCATTTAGAGTTACTGATGGGGAATGCTTTCCTCACAGTTTTCATAAAGGGGCTAAAAAATTCCTGCAAATTCAGACCCTGCCAGAATAAAGGTAGAAAAAGCTGGACAGGTGCGGGAGAAGTTGTGACGGAGGAGTGTTTTCATGTTCAGGGCTGGAGAGACTTGCTGGTGTTTGCTGTCCTGCTCATCCTGGGAGGGGCTCACAAAGTGATTTGGGTCAGAAGGGACCTTCAAGGCCCATCCAGTGCCACCCCCTGCCATGGGCAGGGACACCTCCCACCAGCCCAGGTTGCCCAAAGCCTCATCCAGCCTGGCCTTGAACCCCTCCAGGGATGGGGCATCCACAGCTTCTCTGGGCAACCTGGGCCACTGCCCCACCACTGTCATCGCAAAACTTCTTATGTCCACCCTAACCCTACGCTCGGTCCATTTAAAGCCGTTGTCATGTGCTGGGGACCCCCGAGCTGGACGCAGCGCTGCAGGGGGGTCTCAGGAGAGCGGAGCAGAGGGGGAGCATCCCCTCCCTCGACCTGCTGGCCACACTGCTGGTGACGCAGCTCAGGAGACGCTTGGCTCTCTGGGCTGCAAGCGCACATTGCCGGCTCAGGTCCCATTGTCACCCACCAGTAACCCCCAGTCCTTCCCCGCAGGGCTGTTCTCAGCCCCCTTGCCTTTGATCCCCTCCTGTAGATGGCTGTCCCGCGGGGTGTGTGCCGAGGTGGCACAGGGCTGCAGGCAGGACACGTGCGTCCTGGCAGAGCTGCTCTGCACCAGCCCCCCTCCCCTGCGCTGAGACAAACCTCCGGGCAGGACGACGTGCTGGTCTGCCATGGGATGCAGGGATGAGCCAGTGTGTCCATGGTGGGGGCTGGGGATGGGTCGGGTGGTGGGCTGCTGCCTGGGGAAATCCTCTTGACACAGAGCTGGAGTCAGCAGCGCTGGAAGGAGCAGAAGCGGAGTGGTACAGTGAGTGCAGGTCAGCTGGAATCACAGCCCCATTTCCTCTGAGAAATCTCCCCAAAATGCATCCCACCATCCAGCAACCTAACAACTTGCACTGAGCTCATGAAGAAGACACCCCGCAGCTGAAATCCCATGTGAGGAGACGGCTGGCTGTGGGGGCTGTTGGGAATGTCCTTGTCACTGTCACGGAGAGTCTGGGCAGGGTGATGGGAAGGAGGATGCTGTGACCTGGGGCCACGTGTGTCTGGGGTGGCGTTTGCATTGGTGGCTGCATCTTTCATCCCTTGCAGTGTGCATCCCCAGGATCTGTGGGCATTATGTATTTCTGAGACGCTTAGGGCACAGGTGTAGGTGGGAGTTTGTGACCGCTCGTGCCGTTTGGGATAATGCCGGCACGAGGCAGTCTGTGCAGGAGTTAAGGGTGTTGTAAGTGTCTGTCTGATGGGCTCTGGGTACCACCTGTCTTAGTTGAAGACAGCTGATGCTTACAGTCAAGCACAGCATAAGCCAAGCGGGATTTCTAGTGGCTGAAATGCGGACAGGGATGGTCGTTACATCACGTAGCAAACACCCATCCGTGCAGACGTCCTTCCTCGCTTTAGGAGATGATGCTTTTTAACCTCCTGGATGGTGAACGCTCCTGCTCATGTGTGCCTCGGGTGCTCTGGGAGTGCTGGAGTGTGCGCGGCCGTGGCTCTGGGACCCCCAATAGACCTTTGCTTGTGGCTGGCAGCGCCTGTGCCAGTGAGGCAGGGCTCGCTCACCGGCTGAATGGTTGATACAGTTGTCAGCGGAGCTGGGATTTTGGGGTGACAGCCATTGTTTTGCTAAGCCATTTTTTTAGCAAGGCTGGAGCTGTGATGGGAGGGGACAGGGAGAGGAGAGGCTGCAGGTCCCTCCAGCCTGGCTGCCTGGTGGCATCGAGGTGCAGGGAGGGGTGTAACAGAGGCCACGGCCAAATCTTACCCCTGGGGCTGCACGGGGGCTGCTGGCTGTGCATCCAGCCCTACGCTAAGCCTGAGACACTCTCTGGCTCTTGGTGCTGGGCTGTGATCGCTGGGGGGGACCTGCCTCTGCTTCCCACTGCAGGAGCAAACTAATGAATTTTGAAAGCGAAAAGCTTTAGGGAAGAAGCTGCGTGATGCATCCTGCGTGATGCAAAGGGCATTGCCTTCTGCAGGGAGCGTGCAGAGCTCTCTGCAGGTCCAGATGGGCACAGGCACGGCTGTGCAGGCAGGGGCCGCTGACCCCACTCCGGGTCCATGCTCACAGCACAATGGTGTATTTTTAGCAACGCGGGGAAGAGATCCAAGTCAAAGAAGGAGAAAGCCCTAGGTGCTCATCCCCAGGCTGGTCTCACCCAGCTTCATCAAAATCTAAATGCATTGAGCTGTTCCCGGGCTGGCGGCTCCCGCTGCACCCCAGCCTTGCTCTGCAGGCAGCTTCTGCGGCTGAGCCTTGGCGCGGGGGCCTGGCTGCGGCCAAAATGGACAAATTCTGAATTCCCGGCTTCCGGGAATGTTTCTTCTTTGTGCACACAGAGTGATGGGTCAGGGCAGCAGTGGGGCTGCTTTTCCTTGTCAAGGTGAGATTTTCACTTGGATCACGGTAGCTCTCGAATCTCGCAGTGAGCCGTGATGGGAGGGGACAGGGAGAGGATGGATTGTCCCGTGGCTTTGGATAAGCCATTTGTGAAGCAGTTACCCAAGTGGACGGTGCCGAGAGCGGTGGCAAGGCTGAAAGCGGAGAGAGAGTCTGGGTGACTCCACCCAAATCAGTCGCTCTAGGTTGAAAAGACAATTTTAGGGGGAAGGATAGGTTATTTCAAGGTGAGAGGCATCTTCCTGGAAACTGTTGGCTAGCTCTGCAAAGTGCAAGGGGCCATGGGATGGTGTGTGCAGAATGTGGGACATTTGCGAGATGACCAGAGACAGTCCTCTCAGATCCTCTCCATTCCACCGGCTCCTTCTCTCTAGTGAAGACAAAGTAAGAAGAAACTTTTCCACCTCATTTATTTTCCATTTTTCTTTGTCATGTATCTGCTTTGGATAATAATCTTTGAAATGTCTCCTTATAGAGAGGACTGTAATTTTTCTTTCACCTACAATCCTCTTCCTCACTGGGACAGGAGGTGTTTTATTCTCTGGTGACAATGTCACACATGCTGCTGCAGACAAGGACAACCCCTCATTTGCCTGCTGTGGCTCTACTAGTTCACTTGTATTTTCTGTTCACTCCCATCTTTTCTGCACTCTGCAGCAGCCTTGTGTTTTATCATCGCAGCATCCCTGGTGCTTTCCCGTCGCAGCATCCCTGGTGTTTCCCATCACTGCTTTTTGCAGAGCCATTGTGCTGACGCGCAGCTGAGGGTAGCTCATGACATCCCCCCCCCCAGGTCTCTGTAAATATCTAGGTGTCTTTTTCTGCGCTTGTGGCGGGAGGCCCTGCTGTGTGGCAGCTGGCTGTGCTGGTGTTTTGTGTCCCGCCTTTGTTGCTGGAGCTGGCTGTCCTCGGCTCTCGTGGTGCAGCAGTGCCCGGGGCGTCCCACGCTCTGGCTGGTGTTTGCCCAGCTCCTGGGAGCAAAGGAGAAAGGGAAGATGCCCCTGAGCAGCTCCTGAAATAGAGCCACAGCCTTGGCAGGAAGCACTTGTTGATGCCTCCCTCTGTGTCATTGCAGGCAAAGGACAGTGACGACGACGATGAAGTCACCGTCAGTGTGGACCGGGACCGCTTCATGGATGAGTTCTTTGAGCAGGTGAGAGGTTTGTTTCTCCGGTGCAGCCTAAAGCCCCTTTAGAGGTTTCTGTTGGCGCTGGGGCGGGCTGTGAGCTGTGGGATGGGCTCCCGCAGGCAGGGAGCAGCAGTCGAGGTGTGGGGGTCCTGCCTGGGCTGATGTTGCTCAGCTGGTGCTTGGGGTCCTGGGGGGCTCGGCTCAGAGGACCAGGGCTCCGTGCAGCTCTGGGGCTGTGGTGAGCTTACCCGGCCCTATGGATGCATCGCTGCTCCGCCTGCTCCTCCCGGAGCCCGTGGGGCAGCTGGGCCGGGTCGGGGAGAGCGCGGGAGCCCTGCAGCCTGCCTGCTGCCAGCCCGCCGCTGAAGCAGACCGACTCTCAGACCTCTCCTGAAAGCACCTCTGCACAGTTTCTGCATGGGATCGATTTAATTTTGTTCCTCCCGTTACCAAACAAGAGGTTGTCTTCTGGTGTGTGGGCGGCTGTAAGATCTGCACGGAGATTTTTAGCACACCCTTAACATGGCGTGTGTGTAGGGGGTGTTAAAATGTGTCTGTGCAGGGAAATTAAAATAATGTGACATGCAGATGGAGGAAGAGGAGCAAAGTGGTGGTGTGAGTTGAAGGAGACAGAGCCAGAGGGTGGGCAGCCCAGCAGGCAGAGGGCAGGAGCAGAGGTTCACCCTCCCGGCAGTGCTGGCCTGTCTCTGTGGAGGGCAGGAGTGCAGGAAGACGGCAGCGTGGGTTTGCTGGCACGTGGCCTCCCTGGTCTGTAGGGTGAGGGTCCAACTGGGCTTCTCAGCCCCTGGAGCAAAGAGCCATGGGGGGACTGAGCCGGGACCGAGCCTGGCTTGGCAACCTCAGCAATGTTCTCCGTGCTGGAGGCGCGGAGTCTGGGAATGCGTAGGTCTGATGCTGATTTAAATAAACCCCAAATGTTTCTCGGTGCATTGCAGAGGATACAGGACATGGGGTCTGTTTTACAGTGCTGTGACGGCAGAGCTGGCTGCTGTGATGTGGAAGGTCTGATTTCGTGGCGGTCCTACAATGTGAGGATCCAGGTGGAAAACATTCGTCCAGGAGGATGTTTGCTGTGGTTCAGACATATCGTAGGGTTTAACAATCCCTCTCCTTTCCAAAAGTCCGGGCCCCTCACCGGAGACCTGTTTTATTGTCCATCTCCCCAGGTGGAAGAAATTCGAGGGTTCATCGATAAAATTTCTGAGAATGTGGAAGAAGTGAAGAGGAAGCACAGCGCCATTCTTGCTTCACCCAACCCCGACGAGAGTGAGTGAGCCGGGATCTGCTTGTGTCCCTGGGGCACGTGCCTGGGCTGGGCCCCTTGTGGGGCAGATGCAGACAGACAGACAGAGGTCCTCTTGTCTTCAGCGGCCACGGCTGGAAAGCCAGAAGCTGCTGAGGTGGCTGATGGCTGGGGTGAGGGGGGCTGAGACCTGGGTGGGAAGGAGATGGAGGGACGGCTGAGAGCGTTCTGACCTGGAGAGGTGGTGAGAGACCAGCGTGGCTCCTGGGGAGGAATTCCTGAGGGCTGGGGCAACGTGGGGGCTGAAAAGCGTGGCGGGCTGCTTTGGCTGGCCATTGTCTTGCCCTGGGCTGCTGGGGAGGGTACGTGGATGAGGCAGCACTTGCAGAAGCATTGCCTGGTTGGCCCAGAAGTGGTGCAGCTCTTCTTTAGCCTGTGGTGTGCACATCGTCTCTGTCCTGAAGGACATTGTGTTGCTGGCTGGCCAAAAAGTCTGTTCTCTTCCAGACTTACTGATGTACTGCTGTTTTCTTCCCCAGTCTTGTGTTCCTGAGAAGAGGTTTGTTGCCAGGAGCAGAAGTTAAGAATAGCACCCAAGAGGTGGCACATTTGGGAGTCTGCAGGATCTGTCAGATTCAGAGCTGTGGGTGATGAGTTCCCCTCTCCCAGGTGCGAGCCGGGCATTTTCCCGGGGGAGCCGGCACTGGCAGAGCACCTGGGGCTGGTCGGGTTGGTTGGGCTTCCCAGCTTTGGTGTCTGCGAACCCCTCACTGGGGAGCAGGTGGGACCGAGGGGCTGAGCTGTGCAGGGGAGAGCAGGGGTGGGCACAGCTCAGCAGAACTGCTTGTCCGTGGGGCTGGACCCTGGACAGGCTCACCTGCTGAGGAACAGCCTCAGTCTTGCTGGGAGCCCATGGGGGCCCTCCTTTGTCCCCCTCCCTCCTGGTGCTGGTGGTCACAGGGCTGATGGTTGCTGCGGGGGTGACTGCGTGGGACGGCTCCAAGCTGCTGGCAGCCCTTGCTGCTGGCGAAGGTGTCGGTTTTGTGGGCCGGTGGGTGACGGCTGAGGAGCTGAACGCTGCCTGTGCCTTGCAGGCTGCAGCGGCCGCGGTGCAAAGGCACGGTTAGGGGTCTGGAAAGCTGAGACCAGGTCTCTGTCTTGCCATCCGTGCTCCTCCCATCCGCTTCTCTTTGTCTGCCCAGTGCAATTCCACATCTGCTTGTATCCAATGGTGAATTGTCTCTGGAGGTCCCAGGAGGTTGTCTGTAGGCACATTTTCTTGTGTCCAGCCCTGTGTCAAGTCAATAGATATTGCTGATTGCTTGGAAGAACCTGGTCCTTCCTAAATTGTCTCACTCTCACCTCTCATGGCAGCTGCTCCTTGGCTAAAATTCTCTTGGCCAAGCCTGGCAGTAAGGGGTTTTCTCCAGGGAACTGACGTGTCTCAGACTGTTGCTCAAACATCCTCCAGGCTCTTTTGGTCTGCACTTGCGCTGTGAGATTTTGCAGTTTCTGTGTGTGTGTTTTCAGGGAAGAGCTGTCATGGCTTTGCTTCTGGCTGCTGGGCTGATACAGGTGCTCGGGGCTGAGCCAGAGCTTGGGCTGCAAAGGGCACTTGTGGCCTAAAAGCATAATGGTCTGTTTAAAAGTCTGAAATCTGCAGCGAAGAAGATATTGTGACATGATGTGACTTCCAGAAGGATCCAGGATGTTGGGAGTGCTTCTGGTTTTGTTTTACAGTCTTGCCTTGCCTTGGTATTGTAGAAAATGCAGTTTAATGCCGGATCTGTTTGGGCAGCAAAAGAAGAGCCCACACCTTGTTTAAAAATAAGTGTTTTGCAATATTGTGGTGTGTCCAGAAGATGTGGTGGGGCTGGTCGGGTGCTCAATGGTAGATAGACTTGCAGAATCACAGAGTGGTTTGGGTGGGAAGGGACCTTCAAAGACCACCCACTCCAACCCCCCTGCCATGGGCAGGGACCCCTCCCACTAGCCCAGGTTGCCCAAAGCCCCATCCAGCCTGGCCTTGAACCCCTCCAGGGATGGGGCACCCACAGCTTCTCTGGGCAACCTGGGCCACTGCCTCACCACCTGCATGGAAAAAATTTCTTCTTATGTCCCACCACCCTTGTTCAATTTAAAACCATTGTCATGTGCTGGGGACCCCCGAGCTGGACGCAGCGCTGCAGGGGGGTCTCAGGAGAGCGGAGCAGAGGGGGAGCATCCCCTCCCTCGACCTGCTGGCCACACTGCTGGTGACGCAGCTCAGGAGACNCTATGAAGTTCACATGAGCCCACTCCTCACGGGTGCATCACCCCAGATCAGCAAGTGCTTCACCACAACTGCCCCTTCCCAGCTGGGTGGACGCCAAGTGTTGTCTCAGACCAGCCTCCAGCTCCCCCGGGCTGCTGCGTGCTGGGGCTGCCGGTGGTGTGGTGCCAGCGGAGCCGTGCTCCTGGGGCAGCACCCATGTGCCAGCATCGCTGGAGCAGGATGTGCACCCTGTGTGAGTGCTGCTCCTTTCCGTCCCGTGATACCTGGGGCTGGGGCGGTGTTGGAAATGGTCCTCAGTGTCCTCAGGACATGAGACAACCTTGGACGTAGCTGCAGGGGTCTCCTTAGGTGGTGGAGAGAGGCACTGAACTCCCGTGGCCCGGTGAGGACAGGCCGTGTGCTGTCTGCTGAGACCGTGGGTCAGCTCGTGGGTTAACCCAGGATTGAACAGGATGATATTTAAAGGTCCGTTCCACCCCAAACCATTCGGTGATAACTGGTGATGTACTGCTCGTAGCATTTTCATTTCCCAGCGACTGAGCCAGACCGAGAGCAGCATCGCTCCGTGTCCATCTACTCCTTCAGCCCCTGGTGAGATGCACGAAATGTGGCAGAAGTTCAGCCGAAGACGGGGTTAACCTCTGTGTTAAGCTTGGCTGGGTGCAGGCAGAGCAGGGTCCCTTGGTGGTGAAGGCAGTGCAGCGGGGGACAGGGGGTGCCCCCCCCCACCTCCCCGTGCTCCTGCACCCGCAGAGAACCTGGTGATTAGTGCAAAGGCTTGTTGTCATCCAGGGAAGTTAATTTATTGAGATTAATTTGGAAAATGAGAAGCGAGGTTTCCATGAGGCACGAGAGGCAGATGCAGCCAAGGGGCACTAGGACGTAGGCAGGAAAAGGCTTTTCTTGGTGTGTGCTCGCTGATGTTTGCCTTTTAGCATGGCAAGCGAATGACACCCGTGGTGACGGTCACGGCAAGACCCAGGGGCAGAGCTCACGGGGTACGTGGGCTGCTACTTGTGTCCCCTGGAGCGGCACCTCAGGTAGTTCCCGGAGATCTCGAGCCCCTTCAGCATCGTGTGAAACCTGCACTGGAAGGGTGATGGGAAGTCATCCTCCAGGGCATCAGAAGGAAGACACGGGCTTCTCGTTCCTGCCCAGAGGTGAGTGTGCCGTGTGTGGCACAGCTCCTACATCAAGAGACACAAACGCCTTTGACACTGCGGGCAAGTCCCTCTGGAGCTGGCAGACGTTGGAGCGGGGCTGCGGAAGGCCGGGACGGAGCTGGGCTGGCCGTTTGGACCGTGGGTGGATAGAGCTGGTGCTGGAGCACCGAGCGGAGGGCAGGATGGGTGGGTGGGTGGGTGGATATGTTGGGGATGGATGTCTGCTGGCCGCATTGCTGCTTTCTCAGGGTCTCTTGGTAGAAGAGAGAGACTCTGTGGGTACAAACCTGCCGGTACCTGTGTCTTAAATGACTGCGTGCTCAGGCGGGTGCAGCCCCCAGCGCTCTCCTGCGCGTGCTCTGCTGTAGCAGAAGGTGTCTGTGTGAGACCAGGGCTTACCCCCTGCCTGGTGCGGGGCAGAGGCGCTGGGCTGGATCCATTTTGCACAGGAGGGCTCGCGCCCCCCTTCCCCTCCCTGCTGGTCCCTTTTCTGGCTGCACAGACCCTCCCGGGATCCCCGCTGCCAGGGCTGCCCGGGCATGCTTCGGCGCCTGGTGGGTGGGCAGCTGTCTGGCTTTGCCATCGCGCCGGCGAGGCGGCAGCCCCCGCCCGTACCTCCCAGCTCCGAGGGGCTTGTGCCTGGTGGTGGGGGGACGAGGAGATTTTCCCTGCTGAGCAGCTCTGTGCCCTGGGGTGGGCAGCAGCATGGCAGGGCTTGGAGGGGCCGAGGGGCTGGCTTCCTCCTCGCTCTGGGGCCGTTGCTGCTGCTGCTCCTGGTTTGAGTTCCAGCCCCTGGTAAAGCTGTTCCTGAAACCCTTCCTGCTGAGCAGCCACATCTGCCCTCGCTCCCGGGGCTTGAAGCAGGCTGTTTGTCCTCAGTCCTTGATCCAGGCTGCTTCCAGAGGAGGTGGCTTTGAGTGGCAAGTTGCCAGCTGTAGAGGCATGAAATGGAGTGGGTTTTGTTTTCCGGAGCGGTCAGAAAGGACTTCTCTGCCATTCATCTTCTCCCTGCATCACATCCCTCCTTGCAGCCACACTCTGCGGCTCCTCGTTGCTGCATTATGTAACGGACACTCTTCACTGAACGATTGCCTCCAGGAATGTAAATCTTTAAATATGAAGTTGTGTCTTTCAGCCTGTCAGCCCAGTCCGTCTCCACAGGCTTTAGAAGACCCAATAAATATTTCAGACCTGGAAGCAGGTCTGTTACTGGCTCTGCACCAGGATGGAGAAGGAGGTTCAGTTGCAGGTACACGTGATCTCCAGTTTCATCCTTTAAGCTGTGCAGAGTCAAGGGGGTGGCTTTGGACACCAGGGCGTGGGTCCCAGGTGGCTTTGTTCAGGCTCTCTGTCTGCTGGAGGAGATCTGAATAATTTGGAGAGTGCCCTCTGTAATTCCTAGTAGACCGTCTCCTGGCAGAGAGATGTGCCAGGTGATGAAGGAGACAATCGCAGCGGCTCACCTCTGTCTGGTGCGTTGAGGCAATGCTGGCTAATGCCAGAAAGGCAATTTGGAGTTGTTTTGGTGCCTAGGCACTGACCAGACTCATCGGAGCAGGCTCTGGGCTCTTGTGTGAGCATAACCTTGCTGCTCATCAGGTCCTTTCGGTAGGTGTCACAGCTGGAAGCCCCGTTTTGCTCACAGGAGATGAGCTTGAGCACTGCTGGGTGGAGGGGAGGCTGGAGCTGCTGCTTGCTGGAGCTGCCCTCCTCGGGCACTGCTTTCCGTGCCCTGTTAGCTCTGTGTCCCTCTGGGCGGTGGCTTTTCTGGGGGTACATTCCCCATGTGCCCGGTCCCACCAGGGCAGAGGGGAGGTTTCCCTGAAGAGCAGGAGTTGCAGTCGTGCTGCGTTCGGGCTGGTGTGATGCTCCATTGGGAGGAGCAGCGTGAGAGGACAGACGAGGGTTCGGTGGAAAGCCTGACTTTGCTCTCCTGGCCTCTCTTTGCTCCTCCACTCTCTGTGCTGCTTTTCCCGCTTTTCCTGGCGTGGGAAATCAGAGCCAGCGCAGACTTCAGCAGACCTTGAAGATGGAGGCAGGAGGAGCTGGAGCTGCGGTGAAGCAAGCGTGGCCCCAGCAGTGCGAGGGACCTGGTGCAGGGTGTCCGGACATGGGGACACGAAAAGCAAAGCAGCGTGTTCCCCCGGGTCCGCAGCCTCATCAGTGCTACCCCTGCCCCTACGTCCTGCTCAGGTCTGGCCAGGTGAGCTTTGTGGTGCCGGCAGGGCTGCAGGGCTCATCCTTGGTACAGCACAGGGACGTGGCAAAGGCGGCTCCAGCTCCTCAGCGTGAAGCAGGGAGAGATTCAAAGAGTGGTTTGGGTCGGAGGGGGACCTTCGGGGATCATCCAGTCCAACCCCTCTGACCGTAAACCCCTCCAGGGATGGGGCATCTGGGCCACTGCCTCACCCCCCTCACCATGAGCCATCTCTTTGCTGATGTCCAGCCTAACCCCACCCTCGTTCCGTTTCACCCCGCTGCCCCGTGTCCTGGCACTGCAGGCCCTGGGCAAGTCTCTCTCCCTCTTTGCCATAAGCCCCCTGGAAATACTGAGTGGCCGCAGGAAGGTCTCCCCGGAGCCGTCTCTTCTCCGGGCTGCACACCCCCAGCTCTCGCAGCCTTTCTCCATGGCAGAGGTGTTCAGCCCTCGGGCCATTTTGGGGGCCTCCTCTGGACCCGCTCTACAGGTCCCTGTGCCTCGTGCTGGGGACCCCCGAGCTGGACGCAGCGCTGCAGGGGGGTCTCAGGAGAGCGGAGCAGAGGGGGAGCATCCCCTCCCTCGACCTGCTGGCCACACTGCTGGTGACGCAGCTCAGGAGACGCTTGGCTTTCTGGGCTGCAAGCGCACATTGCCGGCTCAGGTCCCATTGTCCCCCACCAGTAACCCCCAGTCCTGCTCTGCAGGGCTGCTCTCCATCCCTCCATCCATCCCTCCATTCCTCCCTCTGTCCCTCCCTCTGTCCCTCCCTCTGTCCCTGCCTCCGTTCCTCCCTCCATCCATCCCTCCATCCACCCCTCCATCCCTCTCCCAGTCTGTGCTGGTGGTGGGGGTTGCCCTGACCCAGGTGCCTGGTTGGATGGCAAGTTGTGGAGTGGATTTGATGGATGTAAAATCATGACTGTCCCAGGGAGGGGAGTGGAGAGCCCCATCTTCCTCCTCTGTAACCGCCCCTGCTGCCTCCAGCGCTAGGAACAAGGGTCCTGCTGCCCTCCTGCTTCCTTCTGCTGTGTCTTTGGGGCAGGTGAGCTGACCCCAAAATGAGAAACCGCGTTGCGGCAAAGGTTCACTTTGTTGTGGCGGCAGCGGCGTGCATGGGCGGGTAGGAGTGCTTGTGGGGACAGTGGGGAGGAGGTGTCACCTGTCCCTCTGGCTCTCAGCATCCTGCCTCCCTGCATCCCGCTCCTCTGCCTCCTCCATGCGGGTCCCTAAGGGGAAGGTGTTCCCTGGCTGCCTTTGCAGCCCTGCTTGGTGCAGCCGTGCGGGGATGGCCATGGTGTGGCAAACCTGCTGCGAGATGGAGAAACTGGGGGGGGGGTACTTGGTGCAGGGACAAGGGGTTCTTCTGCCCACTGGGGAGGTCCAGGAGCTCCCGCAGAGTGGCTCCAACAGCGGTCCTGGCGTGGGCACCCCGAGCAGAGCTGTGCCAACGGTGCCCGTGGTCCCTTTGGCCGTGCTGTGCTGTGCTCAGGGGCTGCCTCAGGTGGCTGCGTCCTGGCTCTGTGCCTCAGCGAGATGCTTTTTGTCACCCTTTTATGCATTTCTCCAACTCCATCCTGAATGAGCTTTGTTTTCTTCTCCTGGTAATTCTTGTTGAAGGGTTACTCTAGAACAACCCTGCCCTCTCTTCAGTGTTCAGAAGCCATCTTTTCATTTCCAGCCTGAGTCTGTTTATGATCATACCAAGTCATCCCAAGAACAAATATATTTAGCTTAAATAGCTGTTTGCCCTTCTGGCTTCATCCTGTCAGGTTCACGCAGCAGCTGGGTGGTTGTGCGCAATCCCTGCCTTCCCTGTCCCTGCCACCCACCCCAGCTCTGGTTCTCAGGGACTGGGATACCCCAGGGCATGAGGTCTCAATGGTTTTTGGGAGGCCCTGGCTGCTGGTCAGCATTTCTTGAGCTTTTCAGACTGGCTTACCCTTCTCTTACCTTCTTATGTTGCTCGTGGGAAGCTGGGAGCGGCCAGCGTCTCCAGGGATCCCAAGCAGAGCTGGGGAACAAGCGGGGAAACGTCTCCCCTCAGTGCTAAACCAGCCCAGCACCTCCCGGCAACAATTCTGTGGGCATTTTGGGGTGCAGGTGGAGCAGAGGTGAGCGTGGATGCAGGGATGCTCACTCTGGTCCTCACCTCTGCTGGCTGCTGCTGCCGCTCAGCATGGACCCGTGTGAGGCTCCCGCCCGACACGGTGACACCTGCTGCCAGCCCTTGGGGGCTGCCCATGGGAAGACGCGCGGACTCGCCGTGCATCGTTCCAACACTGCAGCAAGGCTGCCGGGGGCATCTCTGTCCTCTCTCCCTTGTGTCCATGTGGCTTTTCCTTTCGTGTCCCCTCGGTGTGCCGTGTGTTACTGGGTGAGATTCCCTTTGCCTGTGCAGCAGCTGTGAAGCCCCCACGCGCGCCTGAGCTTTGGGATTGCCAGCGCCTGTTGTCCGCTCTGCTGTCCCGAACAACACTGGGTGATCCGTGACACTGAGCAAATGCAGAGTAAATATCGATTAACTCTAGTCTGATTCATGGCAATATAAAAAAAAAGAATAAAAATCAGCTGCTCTGTAATTATTTTGGGCTTAATTTAGACTGCGGTTAGTGGCACTTTATCTCCTTTGGGCTGTGCGCCCTGTTGCACCCCGGCACCCAGTGGGTGACGCATGGTAGCGGCCTCTGAGGAGGTGGCTTTTGGAGCAGAAGCCTGTCCCTGCTGCCGGAGCTGCTCCTCTGGTCCCGCAGGAGAGCTCCCGCGACTCTGTGCCTTCTGCACGTTGCAGCAGCACAGCCCCGGGGTGGCACCACTGCCCCTGGCTGTGTCCCCAGAGGCTGGGGACAGAGTGACTGACAGGAGGCCAGCAGTCCTGGGGGCAAAGGGACATGGGGCCGTCACTGCCCCGAGCCCCGCTGCCCGTTGCACCCTGTGTATTTCTGTGCTGGCCCCTCTGCGTATGAGTTTGGCCCCACTCCCCACCCTGCGTCTTCCTCCTTGCGCTTACCAGCCTGGCACGTTGAGCGGGTGGGTGAGCTGAGCCGTGCCGTGCCACGCTGTGCCGTGCCACGCTGTGCCGTGCCATGCTGTGCCATGCCATGCTGTGCCATGCCATGCTGTGCCATGCCGTGCTGTGCCATGCTGTGCCGTGCCATGCTGTGCCGTGCCACACTGTGCCGTGCCATGCTGTGCCACGCTGTGCTGTGCCGTGCCATGCTGTGCTGTGCCACGCTGTGCCGTGCCATGCCGTGCCATGCTGTGCCGTGCCATGCTGTGCCATGCCGTGCCGTGCCATGCTGTGCCGTGCCATGCTGTGC
>VZTO01010758.1:24621-50612 GCA_013400615.1 Syrrhaptes paradoxus
GTGCCATGCCGTGCTGTGCTGTGCCATGCCGTGCTGTGCTGTGCTGTGCCGTGCCATGCCGTGCTGTGCTGTGCCATGCCGTGCTGTGCTGTGCTGTGCGTGCCGTGCCAGTGGCGGTGGCAGTGGCATGCTGTGCTGGTGGCCTTGGCTGCACGGTGAGGCTGCCTGCCCTCTCCCACAGCCTGAGTTGTTCCGCCTGGAGAGGTTGGAAGGAGGGAGGAAGAAGGGAAAGGAGCAAAAATGAGAGGGGATGAGGCAGCTGTGCCCCTCGCAGCGCTGTCTGGGAGGGTTGAGCCCTTCTTGCCCAGCGGGTTGGCCAGGCTGGGGGTCTCCCAGCAAGCGAGGGGTTCAGCAGGCCTGGTGCTGCCTGAGGCACACAGGTGTCCCTACGCTCTCTTCACCTCTCCATTCTGGATTTGTGGTGGCTGGTGCTGGCTGGCCCTGGATGCCGGGGGAGAAGAGGAGCCAGAGGCCGTGCTGCAGGAGCCGGCAGCCCTGTGCTGGTGGGCAGTGAGCTGGGGGTAGCGCTGGCCCCAGCGGGGGGATGCTGGGTGCCATGGGGACACGTGTCGCAGTGGCACCTCTCCTGGCTGTTGCTTGCTTTTGACTCCAGCCTGTGGTGGGTTTCTCTTGTCTGCTCAGCAGCCAGGATACGCTCCCCACCCCTCCTGTGCTGCACGTGGCATGAAGATCCCCGTGATTTCCAACACCTTTAGCTCTCAGGCTTGGCACTGGAAGGGGAGGCAAGCGAGGGGGTTTGAAGGCCAAAGGGTGAAAGAGCAGAAGTGGGGGGTGCTTTGGGCAGCGCTGGGAAAAGGAAACAGCAAGATCAGGGGGTTGCAGTCCAGCATCTGGCCCTGCCCTGCGTGCCTGCGTGCAGCACTGACACCCTTCAGAGCCACATCCCGGCTGTACGAGTGGCCGTGTCGCCCAGCAGGGTGGCTTGGTGCGTGTCCTGGCCTCGGGGCTGGCACGCCGCGGGACGCTGGGGGTGCTGCCTGCGCAGACAGAAGGGGCAGAGAGCCTGGGGTGGGGTAGGATGCTCTCCAGCAGACCTCATCCAAACCCAGCAGATCTCAGCTTTGTCGTGCTCAGTCTCCATTGTCTCCGTGTTGAGACCGGTGGATAATCCGTTATTTGCAGCAATGAGTTGAGGAGCACTGAGATGAGCAAGCTGTAAATCCTGTTCCTGTGCTTTCCCAGAATTACTCTGTCACCGCTGCACCGGGAGGGGTCTGTGCTGTCCTGGCACGCCAGGAGCGGGGGACAGCCTGTGTCTGGCTGGCAGAGCAGGGCGGGGGCACAGGCGGGAGGAGGAGAGTGGCCAGAGGTCCTGGGATGTCCCCAGCATCAACCACACTTGGGGATTGTGCTGAGGACGCTGCTGTGGCAAGGGGCTCCTGCTGTGGGGCGGTTCCAAGAACTGGCTTTACCGAGCTGTTCCTGATTTCCTGAGAGATGGAAAACCTGGGGATGGTGAATTGAAAACAGCTTGAGGAGGAATTACTGGTAAAAACCAGTTGGGTTTGGGGCAGCTTGGAAAATACCAGTGGTGCATGTGTTTGAGCGCCCTTCGCCCCTGTGCAGCGGGTGGTGTGCGTGGCTGTTTCAGGTGGAAGGAGGGAGAGGAGAAGTTGATCGAAGTGGAGATTTTAGGCAGGTGGTGGGAGGAAGCAGGTGGACGGAGCAGGAAATCCGAGTGCTGAAGGAGCCTGGGAGCTTTTGCAGCGTGGAGAAACGGGAGCAGAGCAAGCCGTGCGTGTGGGCTGGGTGTGGAGGAGGAGGTGGGACGGGTCCCTGGCGTGGGTGCACGGGTGCCGTTGGGCTGGGCTGGTTGGGTAGGCGGTCACGCGCCGAGGAGCAGAGACTGTGGCTGCAACTCAGGAGACTTAATGCCGGCCAGGGCCAGCGTTTGCCAAAAGTGGCTCCTCTTACCTGTTGGGTTGTGTCACATCAAGGCTGCAGCGGTTGGAAATGGAGAGTCCCTGGGCCTCTGGACTGCTGCAGCCAGTTTGGCCATCCATGGGTTGAGAACAACGTGCATCAGCTGATAAAGATGTTGAGAAACGGGGAAAGCAAGCGAGGGGCTGGCAGCTGAGGTACCCGGTGGGAGGCCGGGTGGCCTGCTGAGAGCAGGGTGGCTGGTGGTGGGACCAGGTCCGAGACACTCCTGCGGGGAGCAAAGCCCTGGCAGTGCCCGGGAGCTCCCAGCTCGACAGGCGCGGCCAGGGAGGGGATTCGCTGTCAGGGTGGGTGGCCTGCTGCTGGGAAGGGGAGCCTGTCCCCTCCCTGGCAGTTACCAGTGGAGAGCAGGGTCCTCGTGGGGCTGGGTCAGGAGAGAGCAGCCAGTGCCTGAGAGGGTCGGGCTGGGAGGTGGCAGGAACCGGTGGATGGAGCTGCTCTGCCTTGGCCATCAGCAAACCTGGCTGCGGGGCACATCTGTCCCCTGTGGGCAGGACCTGCCGAGCTGCCCCTGCCCTTCGCTGCCCGTCTGCGGCGGGTGCGTGCTGCCGAGCTCACATCAGTCCTTCAGGAGTGGGACTGCAGTTGTTCGGAGTTCAGGCGACATGGAGAGTGCTGCTGGAAGTGTTTGGAGAGACGTGTGAGCTTTCTACTGAATCACGACAGAACCAGAACCCCTAGAACAGGATCGCAGGATGGTCCGGTCCGGTTGTGCTGAGCCGGTGGGCAGCAGCAGGGCTGTGCTGCACGTGGATCCCCAGCTGGAGGGGCAGGGACCGACACTCTCCAAAACCAGGAGAGGAAGGAGAACACTGAAAACAGAGAGAATGGCCACTCTTGGCTCAGAGACCCAAACTAATAGAATCATAGAATCACAGGGGGGTTTGGGTTGGAAGGGACCTTAAAGCCCATCCAGTGCCACCCCNCTGGGAGGCTGCTATTAAGTCTCCTCGGAGCCTTCTCTTCTCCAGGCTGAACAACCCCAACTGTCCTCATAGGGGAGGTGCTCCAGCCCTCTGATTAATTTTGATTAATATTTCACCCTGTGCTCAAACATAGCGTATGGAAGCGTGGCCTAATATTACTGTGGTAAGACAAAACAAAAATTATTCTTAGGGGAAGGTTTGGAATATAATCATGTTCCTTTTTTAAAAGGTAATGAACACAGTGCTGCTGTGTATTTGATTGAATTCGAAGCCCACCTGGATGCGTTCCTGTGGGATCTGGTCCCCGTGTTCCTGCTCTGGCAGGGGGATTGGACTGGGTGATCTGTCGAGGTCCCTTCCAATCCCTGACATTCTGTGATTCTGTGAATTGCTACAGTAATCAAGGGTTTGAAAGTCATTCCAAATCTTTTCAGCTCTTGCTTTAGGAGAAAACATTTCCTGTATTTTATTTTACAGGGAAATATCCCTGTATTGTACTGCCTTCAGCACATAGCTCCTCCCTGCTCTCCCGGCACGTCGCACCAGCCCCGTCTGTCTCAGGTCTCTGCCTGCCGCTCTCCTGCTGCACCCGAATTCTCCATCCTGGGCGCTGCTGCCTGCCTGCTCCTTGGTGCTGCTGGGCTCTGCATCCTGCGCTGGCGTGGGGCATCAGCAGCTGCCTGGGGGTAGTTGGAAATAGCAATTTCCCTGCAACCCAGGAAGATGATTAATCGCTGCAGGGGGTATTGCTGCCCATTTACCGTTAATTGGGAGCCCTGCAGAGCTGGGTGGCATGGGTCTGCTTTCTGGCAAGTGCCTGGGAGCTGCTGATTCGGAGAAGTTGCTCCAGCAGCTGCCAGCTCCAGCCCGTGCAGGCAGAACCCTGCTGCCAGCACAGAGCTGGCCGCCTGCCCAGCGAGGGCTCGTCATCCAGGGCATCGCTGGTCCTTGCAGGAGCACCTGCAGGTAGATCCAGGCTGTTCCTCATGCCGTTGGGAGCTGCTGCTGTCTCCCTCCCGTGCAGACATCTGCAGCCCTCCCATCAGGTGTGCATGGGCATCCACCTGCAGCAGGCGTGCAGCCCGGGCACCCGCGGGACATCGTTGGGTACAGCTGGGACCTCCTGGTTCCTGAGATGGGCGTTGTTTCTGGCCAGGAGCTGTCCAAAAGTTTCATTAGGACTTGGAATTTATTTTTGTTTCCCCTTGTCAGGCTCCTTTGCTGTCTCCCTGGGCTGCCCACACCAAGTGGCTTGTGTCCACCTCACTTCAGCCCAGCTTTAGGTGATGGCACAGGGGATGCAGGTGTGGCAAGAAGCCTTATGGGCCTGTGCTGGGGACCCCCGAGCTGGACGCAGTGCTGCAGGGGGGTCTCAGGAGAGCGGAGCAGAGGGGGAGCATCCCCTCCCTCGACCTGCTGGCCACACTGCTGGTGACGCAGCTCAGGAGACGCTTGGCTCTCTGGGCTGCAAGCGCACATTGCCGGCTCAGGTCCCATTGTCCCCCACCAGTATCCCCCAGTCCTGCTCTGCAGGGCTGCTCTCCACCCCTCCATCCACCCCTCCATCCCTCCCCCAGTCTGTGCTGGTGCTGGGGGTTGCCCCGACCCATGCGCAGGACCTCGCCCTTGTCCTGGTTGAACTTGTCGAGGTTCCCATGGACCCACTCCTCCAGCCTGTCCCTGTCCCTCGGGATGCCATCCCTTTCCCTCCAGCGTATCGCAGCACCGCTCAGCTTGGTGTCATCCACAAACTTGCTGAGGGTGCACTCGATCCCCTGTCTGTGCCGGTGATGAAGATATTAAATGGTGTTGGTCCCAGTGTGGACCCTTGAGGGACACCACTCATTACAGGTTTCCACTTGGACATTGGGTCGTTGACTGGAAGCCTTTGGATGTGGCCATCCAGCCCATTCCTTACCCATCTGTAGTCCATCCATCAAACACATATCTTTCCAGTTTCAGTTTCTCCAGGTTCCCCGGGCTTTCTGTCTGGTGAGAGCTCTGCTTCAGCGCCAGCTCACTTCAGCTGTGGTTCAGCGTTCATGCTGGAAGTAATATTTTCTATGCCGGCGTGTCTCTTGCTTCTGCACTGCTTTGGACCTCCAAGGTCATGGCCAAGCCTGTGTTTGCTAGCAGTGGTGGGTGCAAAGAGGTGTACCGCAGCCGTCAGGGCTTGTGTGGTTTTCCAGAGCATCGTGGCCAAGCGCCGGCTCACCTGCTGTGCCGGGAGGAGGGGACGGTGCCAGGGCCGTGCATGCTGCCCGCGATCTGGCAGGGTGTGCGCAGCCAGCTTCCAGCCGGCACTGAGGGGAAACGCCTGCAGGGAAGCAGCACAGGAGAGGGGTATCGCCCACTGCCTGCCCACGGGACAGCAGGGTGCCTGTTCTGGGTTTAACCAGAAACTCTCCTCTGCAGCTCAGGTCCCTGCAGTCTGCACAGCCGGTGGGGTCCTGCGTCCCTGCGCTGAGCTCTGCATTGTCTTCTGCACTGTCATGCTCCCGCCCCTCCTGCTCCGCAATCCTCCCCCCAAACACCAGCCCCCAGCAGTGTTGCTGCCCACCCAGCTTTGGAAGATGTGCCTGGACCCAGCTCTCTGGGTGCTGGCCCCGTGGCTGGGTCTGTGCCCGCTCTTGCCAGGCTTCCCGGCCAGTGGCACCCTCCCCTCAGGCAGCTGGTTTTGTAGGTGGCAGCCCCTGATCTTTTTTCTTCAGCTGGAGCAGAGCTGCAGGAAAGAGGCCCCGTGGTGTCTCAGGTGGATTCCTTGGGCAGGTATAAATCACCGACATCAGGGCAGGGCTGAGGGAGTGGGCAGCTGGGAAGTGAAATATCAGTGGGAGGTGCTGTCACCACCTGGGACAGGAGCTGCTTAGGAGCCGGAGATCATTCAGGAGAAGCAAATCCCATTGACCCATCACTGGGCTGCTTTCCCTGCAACTTGCTGCTTAGTTACCAGGGCCTGGATCCCCTGCCTGTGATGAGCGGGTCGCTGGTGCACACGGCAGATGCTCAGGAGCTGTGTGTTCACAGGGTGGGGTGGAGATGTGAGTGTGCACCCCAGGTGTGTCTACACCCAGGACACCCCCTGGCTCGTTTGGTGACTGCCCAGTCTGCTGGGGCTGTCCCTGGTGGTGACGTTCTGGCCTGGGGCTGGGGATGGTTTCGTGGGATGTGGCACTGCTGAATGATCTTTGTCACACCTGAGACTTCCGCATAATGTGGCTGGCTTGCAGATGCAGTTAATGCGATCAGTGGGTTGCTGGGCTCTCTTTTGAGGGGCTGGTCATGCCATTAGCATGCTCCAGTTCCTTTCCTGTTGGCAGCGGTGTGCCGTGTTTGGACCAGTCTCCTCTGGTGGTAGTGATTTGGGGATACATGGGCTGGGGAGGTGTTGCCGTAAATCCTGGCTTGTCATTGAGAAATTAGAAATGGGGTTTGGGTTGATATTCCAAACTCAGCAGCCTGAATATGTGGCGTTTCCAGATGCTGGCTGATGGGGACAAGGAAATTAGTTAATTAGTGTTACCACACTGTGCTAGTGACAGTGATTGTCAGAGAGAAGAGAAAACCTTGCGTGGTCCTTGCCTTTGCCCAGTCTCTCCACCTGGGAGGGTTTTCTTTTTTCAGGGGCTTTCATTCGGTCTTAGCTATTTTTTTTCCTTGCTAGTGAGAGCTTTGAACCAGGTCTCAGCTGGCAGATCTCTTCCCTGCCAGCGGGCACCAGAGCTCGGTGTCCCACGTTGCTTCTGGTGGTCATGGGGCTGAGCACGCCCCTCGTAGCGCTGGTTTCTTCTTACACTGAGTTTTTCTTGATGACTTCTTGAAGAGTGGACTTTGCTCTCTCCTCCCCGTGCTTCCTCCCCCTCTGGGCGCAGCCCTTGGTGGTACATCGAGGGCTGTCACCAAAGCCGTGGGGATGGTCTGGGGCTGCGTGAGCCGAGGATCTCCCGTGAGTCCGCTGCTGCCTCGCGCTGCCTCTCCCAACTCCCCTGCTGGCGTCTGGCCTTCCAAGTGGCTTTTGGGCACAGGCTCCCTTTGGGTTTGTGATGTCCTGAGCTGCGGGCTGCTGCATCCCGGGATGGCGTGGGAAGGGCTGACGTCCCCAGCGGGTGGGCGTTAGGGCAGCGCTGGCCCCTTGGGAAGGGCAGTTCAGCAGGGTGGTTTATGAGCCGTATTTTGGAAAGTTGCGTGTCTTCCTCTCAGTTTTTGAAATTTTTTGGGCAAAAACCTTATGGTAATGAAGTGGATCTGAGAATACGCGTTCTTGTCCCCCAAGGGGGGTGCTCTGATGGAGCTGGGGGGAGTATGTGCCGGTGGTAGCTCACCCAGGGCACTTGCCTTTATTGTTTGCCAAGTGGAAATATTTCTGCAAAGAAGTTGTTTGTGTTAGTGAGGTGCCTGCAGCAGGTCAGGGACAAGCAGCAGAGAAGTGTCTCTTCCCAGCAGTCGGATGGTGCTGATTGTCTCTGACTCTGGTGATGGACAGAGCAGTGGAAGAGGCGTTGGGTCCAGTAAAGGGATTAGCTCATGTTTAAAAAAGATTTTGATGATGAGAAATATTTGCTCACCTTCATTGCAGGAACTCGGTCCTGTTGGAGGGCGTTATACAAACCGCGGGAGGTCAGGAAGGGCCACGTCTGGTTAGTGAAGACTAACCCTCAGTGGAAGAGGGTCAGGAGCCCATCTCGCGTGGCTGTTTCTTACGATCCCGGTGATGGGAGGCTGGACCGTGGGCTCCCCTAGCACTGAACCTGCAGAGCTGGAGGTTAGCAGGTGACCAGCTCCTGCCTCCCAGTGCTCAGAGGACCCTGAAACAGTGTTTTGGGATCCGAGCAGGCAGGTGACGGTACTGGGGAAGCTGGGGCTGAGCCCCACGTGGCAGCTGTGTCACACCACAGTGTGGGCAGGCAAGGACCTCAAACCAGGGACACCAAATCCCATTAAAAATCCCCGTCTGAGGTCCCAGCTTAATGGGCAGATGGAGGTGAATGGTGTGGGGAAAAGACCCTGTGCGTGGGGGGGTGTGAAACGGCGCCTGGACACACATGGGGAAAAGTGTCAGAACACAAGCATCAAAATGCTGGGAGAGGGAGGATTGTAGTGCGGGGTTACCGGGGGTCCCTTCTCACAGCAGCTATAGCCTCAAAGTAAGCGGAAAAGAAAGATTCCCTGACAGAAGAAACCGCAGGTATCGGTGGGGTCCGATGGCAGCGGGGACCCTGTGCGGTGCTGGTGGTTGCTGATGCAGGTCCTTCCCATGGGAAGCGAGGTGATGGTGAGCTGTGGCGTCTCAGCAGAAACACCCGAAATCTGAGACCTTTGGGAGGTTTTTAGTTTGCATTTTCTTGTGGAAATGGGAAAAAAATGGTTGCAGTTTCAGGCGGGACGGCTGTGGAGGCTCTGGCTGGGCAGCGCTGGGGTTGCAGAGCGCCCGGGTGCTTCCCTCGGGTGGAGTTCCTCCTCCCGTGGCCCTGGAGACCTGCCTGCTCATCCTGCCTGGCTTTCTGGGGCTCTGCTGGAGAGAAGTGTTTCCTGAGGACAGGCGGCATAATTCTTGAGCTTGCTTTTCATGCCAGCAGAGCCTGCTTTAATGGGTTTAAGCTTTGTGCAATCTCCCAGCACTGTTAATGAGCTTCCAGGCCCCACGGAGGCGGAGCACAGACTGTATTTTCCTAATCTAGTTATCAGATTATTAACAAAAATGCAAATAAAAATGCAAAAAAAAAAAGAAAGCACTGTCTGGAGAAGCACTCTGTTGTGAGCACCACGCGGCAGATAACGGAGGATCAGGCAAGGCCAAATAATTGTCAGGGAAAGAAGATAAAATGCAGCTGGTTTGTGACCTCCTCTGATTTCCAGCCTGGGGCTCTCCCATGAAATATTTTTCTTCTTAATTGAATGAAGCTGTAGATGTCAGAGGATTTATTGAGTCGCTTCATGAGTGTATGCTACTGGTCCACAAAGAGTTAATGGATGATTAATTAGCTTTGAGGTAAATAATTAGACAACTGGTGTAGAATCCAACAGGTCAAAACTTGGCTTCTGACGTGTAAATACTGGTGTGTGCACGTCTGAAGAGCATCCTGTGCAGATATTATTTATTACTGGCCTCCAGCCCTTTGCAAAGCGCTGCTTTGTGCACTTTGGAGTGATCCATCGTTTGCTGCTCAGATAACTGCCAGAGGTTGTCGTGGCTGGCAGTGGTGCTTAGGCAGTAGCGTTTTGACCTGTAATAAAATAACTGCACGGGAAGGGAGGTAGAGCTGTCCCATTGACAAGCGTGACCCTGAGGAACAGAGGAGATGAAGACCTCCCTGGTGTCCCTGGGCTGCCGGCAGTGCCGGGGGGCAAGCTGTTGGAATGGGAGCAGGGTGTCTGCGATGCTGGTGGTCGTACAGGCTGGTGACCAGCAAGAGGAGAGGTTGTGCGGCACAGAGGTGAGATGCAAATTGGTGCTAAGACATTGCACCTTATGTTTGGAAAGGGTTTCATCTGGGGGAGGCATCTCTGCTCCTGTGCTTTGAGCTCTCTTGTGTTCCCATTGCTGTTGGCTGGGTTGCCCAGTACCCCAGGTACGGAGTCCACCCACGTTATGGCAAGAAGGATGAGAAGACTCTTATCCAGAACAAGGACAAAGTGAAATCCCTGGACAGGGTGAAAGCTGCAGGGAGGAGTGCAGGGTGAACGAGAATTCTGGTTATTCGTTAGCTAGCATTATTCCACTTTTTCTTTATAGCAAGGGATCTCCATAGCAGAGTCACTCTCTGCCTTAGAGGAAAGCGCTGGTGTTCTGTCCCTGTGGTGAAACGTGTTCCCTATTTCAGGCACGTGTAGCCTGCTTGTGGAAGGCTTTATATGTGCTCAGTTGTCCTTAGAGCTTTTCCACTTTCTCCAGGTGCCCCAACGTCTCCTGGTTCACTCAGACCTGGAGGCCATCAGAAGCGTTGACCTGATCATTTCCTGTAGCCGTTGTGCCTGGACCTGATGGTAGTCATGGAATCAGAGAACGGTTTGGGTTGGAAGGGACCTTTAAAGGTCATCTAGTCCAACCCCCTGCAGTGAACAGGGACATCTTCAACTAGATCAGGTTGCCCAGAGCCCCATCCAACCTGACCTTGAACGTTTCCAGGGACGGGGCATCTACCACCTCTCTGGGCAACTTGTTCCAGTGCCTCACCACCCTCATAATAAAAAAATTCTTCCTAGTACCTAGCCTAAGTTGTGCTATGTCTCCTCCCTGCCACCCAGCAGACTGGTGAGTCAGTGGGCTAGGAGGTTGTCCCTTGGTAGATCCTGTGTGGCAGAGTTTTGGGGGTGGCATGCTTGGCAAAATGTGCCACCGTCCCCATGTGGAGGACCCACACTGTGAGCACCCTGCTGTTTCCTGACCCCATCTGAGACAAGTCAGATCAGAAATGCTGATTTAGATGCCCTTGGTGTTGTTTTAGTCTGTTTTGGTGGAAGCTATCTCCAAAGCAGCTGTTGAGGATGCATGTGTGTGTGCATCTCCTACAGCCCCAGTGCTGCTTTGTTGACATTCTGATAGCTGTCACCTCCTTGGCCCACGTCTGAGCCTGCTGGAAGCCTTTCTCTCTCGGGTCTGGTCACAAGTGGTGGGTACAAGGGTGAAAACTTCTTCCTCTGTCCCTCTAATCACAGCCACGAAGGGAAAAACTCCTGAGGAAAGTTTTGATGGAAAATAAGCAAAACCCGACGTGCCCATGTGCAGGCTTGAGCTGTGTTGGTTCCAGCCTTTCCCTAGTGCCGCTGCACGGAGCCATCACTTGTTCCATGCCTTTGGTTGATGCGTTGAATATTCCTTGGCTTTTTACTGCAACATGAGGAGGTTTAGAGCTGTATTAATATTTCAAAAATTGCAATAGACAATTGGACTGTTACAACTGGATAGGTTGTGTTGAAGGGTCTCAAGGTCACTGTTCTTTGTTCAGATCTTAATTTCAGTTTCAAAAGATTATTGGCCTTCAATCTCTTAGATTAAGTGCCACTTTAAAAGCTGTAATCATCCAAAGGTTCGTAAGAGAGAAGAGCCCAGCCTCAGATGAAGAGCCCTGGGGCTGAAGAAGGAGCTGACACCTTGAGGAATCTCTGGGGCCCGGAGCACAGCTGGGCAGCTCCGTGTGCGTTAGTGTTTCTCCAGAGCAGGAAGACAGTGCAGTTTGTTTCTGTAGTTACATCCATGAATTGGTGGATAAAACCCCATGAGTTTCTCCTAAGAAGTCTCTGGGTCAGAAGAAGAGCAGGAGCAGACTTGCTGGGAAGCTTTTTCTGGGCTCCCTTTGCTTTTGGCTTATTGGAACAACCCGTGATGCCACCTTGCTCTCCCCAGCTGAAGGGTGCTGCTCTCCCCAGGTAGCCAGGTCTTCTCTTGGAGGCTTTTCTGTTAACGAAATGAGGCTGAAATTATGAAGTTCTCGTAGTTGGCCAAAGCCTCTGGTGAGAAACTGTGGCTGGTGCAGCCTCCTCTTGTCCTTTCCTTTCTTGTTCTTTGTTAGTATGGCGAGAAGGCGTTGAGAAGAGGTGGCAATGTTGAGACTTGGAAGGCAAACTCTAGAGGAGGAAGAGCAGAGACAGCCGGACGCTGTCTGCTCTCCGAACTCGGGCGGTACGGCTGTGTCGCCGTGGTGGAGAATCTTCCTGTTGTAGCTCAGCTTGGAAGGAACACTGGAGTCTCTGCGCCACTTCTTGTCGCACCCCCTCCTGTTCTTTGGTTAAAGCAATTCAGACCTCATGCTGATTCCCGGGTTTTTGGGCCTGAGCACAGGGTCACCTGTGAAAGCATCAGCCTGTGGTGATGGGGAGTGTGACACCACGAGCGGTGTGTCCGGAGCTGAGCAGTGCTCTCGGAGGAGAGCAATGACGTGTGTAGCAGCATTTTTTCCATTGAGAGTTTAATGGTTTTGAATAATGAAGGCAATCTAGTGTGTTCATGCCTTCGTAATGCCCTTTGTGCTAAACAGGTTGGGTGTGTGAGAGAGAAGTTGGGATTTTTCTGTGCAGCTGTAGGCTTTTAGAAGAATGCATCCAGTGACTCTCGTGTGATCGGTCCAGGTCAGAAATGAGGACGCTTTTATGCGAGGCATGTTAACGTCTCTCAAAAAGGCTACAGCTATAAGAAGTGCCTTATTCTTGGCATCCATCTGGGCTCTTGCAGAGATGGTGCTTAGAGTGGGTAATGGTACCACGTGTGGATTATATATCTCACCATGACCAGAAGGAATCTGGAGCTCCCAGTCTGGAAGATAATTCTGTGCCTTGAGAGTGCTGCAAGAGCTTTTAATAGCTTATGGTGCCACAGGAAAGCAGCCTGGTGGGATAGCGATTTGAAGAACATAAGCAGAATATCACCCACCTGATTTTCCTCTGAGTTTTAAGAAGATCCTGCTTAGCAGTTCCACTTCTGCAGTGGTGGAGCCACATCAACTGGAGCTGCTCTCAAGATGTAGCTGTGGAAGTATGCCCAATTTTTTGCTCTTAGTAGCAAATAAAATGAAGCTATATCTAAACCCTCAATCATATTATTTTTTATTTGTCCTGTTGTTCAGTATTATGTGAAAAAATACCATCTCAAAGGAGTCATCACTGTATACCATTGTGGACCCATCCTGGTGAAGGAACTAGTAGTTGAGTTTGTGTCTGAAAGGCTTGTCGTCGAGACCAGCTTCTGCCGTTGCCTGAACGCTGCTGGTGGGAAGGTGGTGGCTGGTAAGGGTGGAGTGGCTGGGAACGTTGTCCCATCAGCTCACTGTTCGTGAGCAACAGAAGGAGTGGGAAGAAATCCATATTTTTGTGATTGAAGTAATCTGTTATGTGGAAAGTTCAGATTCTTGTGATGGAAACAGGCTTTTGTGAGCCCCCACCTGCTTGCAGAAGGCTGCTCCAGCGCCTCTGGCCGCGGGGAGCGCTGGTGCTGAGGCACGAGCCCTCTTGCTCCGTTTCTAGCAAAAGGACCATGATGCTTGCTGTCAGGGTTGGTATTCGGACAGTAACCTCTTCCTGTTTCCAAACTTTGAATTCAGTGAGGGACCAAATTAAGTTACATGAAGGCACTGACTTCTGGTCTGCCCAGGTTTGTCAGAAGCGTGACACCTGGGGTTTTAGGCACCAGTTCTGGCTTGGTGGGACCTGGGGCTTCGAAACCTCTCCTTTGTTCCGTGTGCCTGAAGGTCATAATTAACATCACTGAACGAAAGCAAGTGCAAAACCCATCCTGCTTTGCATTCAGGCAAAAATGTGCCCAGAAGGGGTGGAGCACGCCAGCCCTGTGCTGGCTGCCACTCCTGAGCCGTTGCCCCCGGGCTGGGTTCCTGGTGCTCCCTAACCTGCTCCCCCAAAGGCAGATGCTGGGCAGGCTCCGTGGCTTTCCGCCCCCTGCTCCTGCTCTGCCGCAGGCTCGCCCTGTGCCCACCACCGGGTGCTGCTCCCCCCGGGGCCGGTGAGAAGGGGGTTGGGGGGTTTGGTTTCCACGCGTGGGGTGGTTCCACTTCCTCCTTCAGCACAGCCCTGGGGGGTTCCCAAGCCCCGAGCCTGGGGCAGGCTGGAAGTGAATCTGCCGTCATCTCCAGCAGCCTGCGCGGCCGCGGACACGGTGCAGGTGGGACAGGGGACGAGCCCGCGGTCACCTGTGCTGTCCACTGCCACCAGCATCCGTGCGGAGGCTGTAGCTCCTGCATCCCCCCTCGCCTCTCACTTCTCTCATTGCCCGCGGAGGAGCCCTGCCCTCAGCAGAGGCTGCACGGCGGCTGGACAGAAATAGCTCCTGGAGAAGCGACTGAAATGTCAAGAGCGAGCAGGCGAAGCCCGGTCGTGGTGCTGACAAACCACTGCCGCGTGCGCAGGGGGGGCGAGTGCCCTCCGTTGTCACGGGGGATGCGGCACGTGCTGAGGGCTCGTTAAAACCTCGTTAGAATGGGCTTGGAGCAAGCGCTGGGAAAGCGCGATGTGAAAGCTGCTGCAAAGCTGCCTTGATGGTGGCGGAAGGGCCGCTGCTGTGAGCCGTGTCCTCCCCCCCTGTGCCTCCAGCCCCACGCCGCTGTCTCTCCGGGGAAGGCCCCCGTCTGCCCGTGCTGTCGGGGTGCAGGAGCGCCTGCCGGGGGACGGGGTTTTCCTGTGCCGCACAGGGTCTGCCCCAGTGTGGGGGCAGAAGGTGCTGCTGTGCCTTGGCAGGAGGGACGTGCTGAAGCAGATAGGAGGAGCTTTGGAATTAGCTATTGACACTTTGCAGGCTCCTAATGTGTAATAATTAATGGTAAGAGGAAATGGCCTTGTCCCAGCTGTACAGGGTGTGACGGAAGGGGAACTGCCGTGTGTGTAATCGACACTGAAAGGCGGTGCCAACCTGAACTGTGACTGCTCTGAATGGTGCTTTCAGTGTGAAGCTGCTGGATTTTTTTGCCAAAAACCGTTCTGGGATTCACCTCTTTGGGGCTAGCTGGCCACAGAGCGCTGCGGGCTCAGCACCACTGCTGCAGCTGGCAGGTGCCACATCCTTGTCCAGTGTGGTGCTGCTCATATTCCCGTCGTCCCTTATTCCTGGGGTGTGCAGGCTGTGTGGGGCAGGAGATGAAGAGTGTGTGGCCGGACATGGCCAGATGCGACATGCAGAGAAGAAGGCCATGGGCTGCTTTCGCCGGCCTGGGCTGGGGGTTTGGCTGGGCTCTCTCGGGGTCAGGCAGGACTGCGGTGCTGCCTGGGTGCCCATATGCCCTGAGCCGTGGTGTTTGTCCTGGTTCTCCCGCTGCTGAACTTGGGAACTTGAGTTTGACAAAGAAGGTGGTCCAGAAGATCAAGGTCTTCATATAAAGACATAGTGATGCCTAACCAGCTCTTCAGTTTTCAGCATATCTTCCGTGTAAGGTGATAGCAAATTGTAACGAAGACAGTCAGCTCTTGGGCTCTGGAATCTCCGTCTGTAAGGCATTTTCTCTCTTTCTTGAACATTTTCTACTCTTAGTGCCATCTCTTTGCTTTATTGGGTCCCCTCGCATCTGCTTCAGCTGGTCTGGAGATGAGGAGGTTCCCCTGCCTGTGTCCAGCGAGATGCAGGCTGTCCCCTTTACCCTCCCTTGTCCCCAGCCCAGGGTCTAGCATCAGTGGTGCTGCATTGGGCCAGGTGATGCTCTGCAGCCATGTAACCTCCCGTGCATGGCTGCTGTTCACAGCTTTTGTCAAACACAGCACAAGAGCTTCTCTTATCTCATCTGATACATCACAGGGCCCTGCAGATCCTGTTTTCATAGAATCACTGATTGGTTGAGGTGGGAAGGGACCTTATCCAACACCCCTCCTCAAGCTGGGTCACCTGGAGCAGGTTGCCCAGAACCATGTCCAGATGGTATTTGAATATCTCCAGGGATGGAGACTCCGCAGCATCTCTGGGTGACCTGTGATCAGTCACCATCACAGTCAAAACCCCTTTCCTTACAGAACCACAGGCTGCTTGAGGTTGGGAGGGACCTCTGCTCCACCTCTGGAGACTGTGGTAGGTCAAAAGCAGGAAAGACTGAAATCCTCCCATGCCAAAGGAGTTGGTTGGGTGATGTGTCCTCCATGAAAGAGGTGGGCCCCAGTTGGTGGAGGTTCCTGACAACCCAAGTGCAGATTTGGTGCTTAGTTTGGTCCAGAGCATGTGAGGTTTGGATCAGAGAAGACTTCCTGAGGACATAGATCCTCATTATCAAGTGGACCGTGTCCAGTGGTGGCTAGTGCCTGGTCTTCAGAAGGTCAGGGACCGTTATTAGTTACTGAGATGGAAAGAGAAGAGCATCTCCCTCCCTGGCCGTTGCACACCGGTGTGTCTTCTGCAGTGCAGTGCAGAGTGCCGTCCCCGGCACCACGCTGGCAGTCCTGCGGCCCCGCTGAGGCTGGTACGGGAAATCCCCATCGTCTCTTCACCCCAGAAGAAGAGGACTGAACAGGGGATTAGCTATCCACAGGCTGCAAGAAGCAGGCAAGCCAGGCATTAGTGGACACTGACTACTCCCAGAAAACGGGATTAACTACATCTTTTGCTGAGATTAGGTAGTGGTTAGGCTGCTGGGTGTCTAGGCAGCCTTTCCTTGGGCCAGCACCTGCATGCAGTGGTCAGGTCTCCAGACCTCCCTTGGGTGAAATCCTGCTTTCTAGCCTCTTCTAGCCTGCTGCCCATCTTCAGCACAGTGCTGTGTTGAGCTCAGGGAGGCATTTGCCTATCTGAGTCCTGCTCAGATTTGCTGTTTCCAAGGAAAAAATGCCTTTGATCCTTGTACGTATTGTCCTGCCATCAGCTGCTGCCTTCCTTGCTGGCTCTCCTCTGCCCGGTGTATGAGTGGATACGAGGTCTTGGAGCTGTGTTTGGCCATTAGATTGTTGCTCTCCATGGGAACCAGCTGAGATCTGTCCTTTTTCAGTATCTCTGTAATTGATTTTTAGCCTGGTTTTTCATTAACCAAGTGTGTCTTTAAATCAGATAGGTGAAGCAAGCACAGCTCTTCCGTGCTGCCTCTGTGAGCTGGCGAGTGGATTTGCCTCCAGCCTGCAAGCTCTTAATGAAAATACCGAATTGAACTCGACCCAAGCGTGACCCCCACATGAGGCTCATTCATCATTTTCCCCCAATCCGACTCTGAATCTTTAATCATTTGGTCTCTGCGTCCAGCCTGGCAGCGTGGGTGTGATATACCCGCCTGTCCCTGGCTGCTACTAACTGCAGGAAAACCAAAGACACACTCTCCTTGCTGCTTCTCCTTCCTTGCACAGTTTGCTTTGATTAAAACCTTCCCCTACCCTGGCCCTAATTTTGCTTCTGAGCTGTGTTAGATCCCCCCTGCGGAAGTGTGCTCGGCAGCAGTGCCTTTTCCACATCGGCAGCAGCTGGAGGTTTCCGCTGGCTTTCCGGACCATCAGCTGTGTGTGTTAAAGCTGCTGTTCACCGAGAGTTTGCTGGGCTTTGCAGTCTTGGAGGAAAACACTGCTGTCGCTGCCAGAGCCGCTGCAGCCCTGCACGCCCGTCGTGGTGCGAAGCGTGGGCTGTGTCCATCTGTGTGGGGAGCAGCCCCGTGCCTGCGGTGCGAGTGCTTTGGGTTTAGATCCGGGGGCTGGAAATGTGGGGTGGGATAACCTGCAAAAAGGCGGTTGATGGGGAAAAGCCTCTGTACCAGGGTTTGGTGAGGAGGATGCACCGTGACTGCAGTGTGCAGGATGGGGGGGGGACACAGCCATGTCTTGTGGCCCGGGATGCCCACATCTGTTTAGAAAACAACCCAGTGAGAGATTTCCCGAAGGATTTACCCTGGGGAATACAAAACCTGCTCTCTGAAAGGCAGAAATGCCCCTCTGCAGGGAAAGGGGCTTCCCTTCCTGGGCAAGCTGGGGAGGAGGAGGGTGCTGGGGTTGCTGAGTTCCTGGGGGGGTGAGCCGTGGGCAATGCTCTTGCACGAGGACCTCATTCTGCCAGACTGTGGGGATGCCCAGCCACAGGGCAGCGTGGAGGTGCAGCAGGGGCTGCGGCTGCCTGCGGGTGGCTTCGCTGGCACAGCAGTTAAATTTTGAAGAGATTTTTTAAGTACGCAAACCATTAGACAGGTAGCGGTGGCTGCCCAGCCGGCTGCAAACAGCAGGTGCTTGGGGCAAAGCGTGGAGGCTGGCAGGGGAGAGCCCGCTGGCGTGCTGGGTACCGAGCTAAGAGTGAGCAGCGCTGCGAACTGGGAAGGAAAATCCTGGTAAAGAAAGACATCTGGAGAGTGAAGCGGCAGGGGAGAGTGAGCTCTGGTGCGCAGAGAGGGAGCGGGCTGGGGAAGCTGTCATTGAGGGAGGCAGATGGTGGGACAAAGGCGGGTGACGCAGTAGGGAGGTGGAGAGCTTTGGAGGAGGCTGCAGAGATGTGGGACCGGAGGGAAGGGGTGAGTTGGTGCTGAGGAGGAAGCGTGGGGGCCACCGTGGGACAGTACACAAGAATATTTCCTGTGCAAGAGCTGAGGAGGGTGAAGGAGTACTTGGCTGTTGGTCTGTGCAGTCACAGCCCTGTGTCCATCCTATTTTCCCTTCCCTTTCTGTACAGCTCAAATTCATCCTTGCGTTGGTTCGCAGTAATTTTGTAGGGTCTCTGTTATTTTCTGTTCGTTTAACCTTTGTTGTTTCATTTTTTTTGTTAAAGTCAAGTTGGTTTTCCTCCCTTCCCACCAACCTTTCTCAATTTCTCCATTTTTTTTGGAGCAGCCAGAGGTAGCCTGCCCGTCCCTGAGGGGCACTGGGGAAGGACGGGGCTGGAGTTCTGGAGCGGTGGAGGAGGGAGCAGACGAGGGTTTGCTGGTCACCGTGGTCCCCTTGCTTTTGAGATTCCCCGTTCCCTTCTCCATCAGAGAGGAGTGTGCCCCCTGATGAATTCATGAGCACTGTGAAAAGGCAGCTGGTGACGCGCAGCTGACGCTGTGCTGGGGAGGAGCGGGAGGCTGGAGTGAGCGTGCTGGGGAGCACGTCGGCGCAGCCTGCCATGGCCCGCAGCTCCCGGCGCTGCCGCAGCCACGGGGCGGTGAGAGCAGGGGGAGGCTGGGAAGAGCTCACCAGCAGCAATGCCTCCAGAGGGGGTTGACAGGGAGACCCTGAGGGCGATGGTGGCAGAAGGGACTGGTCAGAGGCTGCTGATTTGCTTGCCTTGCGTGGGCAGGGAGGTCTCCAGCCCGTGGCCACTGCCTTCCCATGCTCCTGAGCCACACCAGGGAGGAGGTTCTTGATCAGGAACAATTTGTTTCTGATTTCTGGAAATTAACAAACAAACAAACAGGAGAGCTCAGCAGCGAGGCAGCCTTGTGATGGGGAGCGTGGGAGAGGGCTCAGCCCCAGCACGTGTGTCTCACACGAAGGCGTGGAGCTGGTGTACTTTTATCTTTGGAGGTGGGGGTGCAGGAGAATAGGAAGGGACCAAACCTTGCCTTCCTACTGCTGTCACCAACTTGCCCTGACCGTGGCCGTGGGGGCTTGGGTGACCTCAGAGTCAGTGAATGGAGCCAGTTCCTGAAGCTGGGGAGAGCTGGCTGCTCTGGAGGGTCTTCAGCGGGGTCTTGGCGTAGCAAGCAGCCACGGGGGCTCTGCAGCACATGCCAGCCCCGTCACTGCCAGTTAGCCTAGGAGAAAGATTTAAGTTGGACATAAGGAAGAAATGTTTTGCGATGGAGGGGGGTGAGGCAGTGGCCCAGGGTGCCCAGAGAAGCTGTGGATGCCCCATCCCTGGAGGGGTTCAAGGCCAGGCTGGATGAGGCTTTGGGCAACCTGGGCTGGTGGGAGGTGTCCCTGCCCATGGCAGGGGGTGGCACTGGATCGTCTTGGAAGGTCCCTTCCAACCCAAACCACTCTCTGAGTCCATGATCCTATGAAAATGATACTTGAGCAACTGCCCAGCTATGTGAGGTAGATTTTTTCTGATTTTTGACTTTTCCTATCCCTTTCCTGCTGCCTCTTTAGCAAGACTCTTGTCCTGGTTTCAGCTGGGACAGCATTAACTTTCTTCACAGTAGCTAGCATGAGGCTGTGTTTGGATTTGTGCTGAGAAGGCTGCTGATCACACACTGATGGTTATAGTTGCTGCCAGAACAATCAAGGACTTTTCAGCTTCTTTGCTGTGCAGGTGCAGGAGAAGCTGGGAGGAAACACAGCCCCAGTTACTAGCCTGGGATTTGACCTTAGGTTTAGGGTTGAGTCCCAAATTTGCCAATGGTCTGTTCCATACCATGCATGTCATGCCTGGTATATAAGTGAAGAGCTGTCCGGAAGTTCTCCCTCTCCAGGTCATCTCTTTCTCAGGGTTGCCCCTCTCTAGGGATCACCTCGCTCTCTCAGTTGGCTCTCAGTCTCTCGGATGATAGGGCTCTTATCTCCAGTCCGGGATTGCGGTTTCAGGACTCTTCCTGCTCCAGGATCATTAGTTGAGAACGGGCTGAGACTTGATTATCAGGTGGTGAGCAGTTTCACTGTGTATCACTCATTTGCGTATTTGTATATATCACTATTATTATCATTTTTTTCAGTGGGAGGGGGCAGGGTGAGCGAGCGGTTGTTGTGGTGTTTTACTGCCAGCCGGGGTAAAACCACAACACTCTGTGACCTGCGCTGCTGCTAAAGCCTCCCAATGACCAAAGCTGGTTTGTCTTTTTTGATTAAATGCATTGCGATGATTGCTCGTGCATTGCTATTTACGGAGACACCGTGGGCTGCCGTGCTGTGCGTGGCTCTCATGGACCTTCCTGGCCACCCTGTCCCCAAAGCCTGGTACCCGTCAGAGCTGCAGGGTGCAATGAGTGGTTGACTTGGGTGGGGGTTTCCCTAGCAAATGGTCTTGTTGAACTCCAGCCCATGTTGGGAGCTATCAGATGGCTGCTGCCCTGCTCAGGACCCAGGGAAGGGGGGACTGGGACCCCCAGCCAGCCTGCCTGGGAATGGGCCACCAGCAGTAGAGTTTGCCATGGTCCATTTGGATCTCTTGAATGTATGGACAGCGTGCTCTGTAAATTAGACTATTTTATGAGCTCGTTAGGAAAGGAAACAAACAAAACAAACAAGGGCTCAATGCCCTTTGCACAGACTAATCTAATGTGAATAGGTCCCTCGGTTCCAGAGGGACAGGGAACTGCTGGAGAGAGTCCAGCGCAGAGCCACAAAGATGATGAAGGGAATGGAGCACCTCCCTTATGAGGAAAGGCTGAGGGAGCTGGGTCTCTTCAGCTTGGAAAAGAGGAGACTGAGGGGTGACCTAATTAATGTTTATAAATATGTGAAGGGTGAGTGTCAGGAGGATGGAGCCAGGCTCTTCTCTGTGACATCCAGTGATAGGACAAGGGGCAATGGGTTCAAGCTGGAACACAGGAGGTTCCACTTGAACATGAGAAAAAACTTCTTTCCAGTGAGGGTGACAGAGCACTGGAACAGGCTGCCCAGAGAGGTGGTGGAGTCTCCTTCTCTGGAGACATTCAAAGCCCGCCTGGATGCGTTCCTGTGGGATCTGATCTGGGTGTTCCTGCTCCGGCAGGGGGATTGGACTGGATGATCTTTCGAGGTCCCTTCCAATCCCTAACATTCTGTGATTCTGTGAATTTACTGTCACTTAATTCGTGAGGTTTCTAACTCAGCAGCTCTCCAATCCATAACTCACAACTCATAATTTGCAACTTGTATCTCGTGCATCTATGAGCAGAACAGTTGCCTAGCAGAGGGTGAGGATGCTCACCCTTCCTCCTCCGCCGGGGTCCGGGCATTCCCTGTGTCACGCTGGGAAACACAGCAGCCTCAGCAGGTCAGCTTTGGGTGGGCTGATGTGGTTGTACCTTCCAGTTTGGAAGTTCAGTCTGTACCGTTTCCATGAGTTAGTGGATTCTGAAGAAACCACCAGACAGCCCATAGCGAGGATGATGGAGTCAGTGGCTGCAGAACGGCCGTTAACCCTTTCCGGATACCTTGTTCTGCCCAGGTGTTATCCTCACGTGGGTGTAAGAGTGCTGCTCCCCGTGTGTGAGCCAAAATCCGAGCAGGATTTCCGTGAACAGTCCCACGGTTCCCTGCACTTCAGTCCATGCTTAAAAATACAAATCAGGCCATTTTTTTAAAAAGAAAAAAATGCTGGATTGGGCAGCAGAGGTGTCTGAACTCTTCGGTGGGTGCTTGCTGGGGCTTTATTTTGCGCGTGCTGCTTTGGGTACTGAGGAGCAGGGTATTGGAGAGGGCTCCCTCCCTGGTGGAGCCCCAGGTGGTAGGACTTCTTTGGGTCATTTTTTTCCACTGATGCTAAAAAATGTTTTCTTTCCAGCTAGACATAATACTTGCACTTTATTATGGAAATATGCAACTCTAAAAATAACCTTTCTGCAATTCCCTGGCTGCCTGCCTTTCTGCACAAGCTCTGTTTCTCTTTGTCCAAACGGTGTCACCATATGTCATCTGCGTCACCTTCTGCGTGGGGTGAAGGCCTTCCATCCCCCTGTGCACCCAGTCGCTCAGTCATGCCCTGCTTCTCCATCGCCGTTCAGTCTGCTCCGTGTCCAGGGCCTCTGGTTGTCACAGAGCTTGCACTTGCTCTCTCATCCTGAAAAATTTAAATATGGCATTTGGGGTACATCTGTGTTTGGGTAGGGCTGTGGTCAACTGACTGCTGGGCCCATGGTGGGTGATGCAGAAGTGGGCGGTGTTGGTGGGCCTAGGGACCTTCCCCGTGGCAGCCCTCTGGTCCTAGCAGAGCTGTTCCTGCAGCACCAGACAGACCAGAGCACAGGTCCAGTGCAGGTCCTGATGTAGGCTTGTGGCATGTACGGCCATGCCATCCTGCAGAGTGGTGTCTGACGTGGCCTGGGATGGCTGGTGGCCCTCTGGAGCATTGCCTCCTGCTCCAGGCTCTGGGAGATGTCCAAAATTTAAATTTTTTTTTTTTTTTTAACTCAGTCTGATTCAGCTGGCATTGTATTTAGCCTTCTACAAAAGGGTCAGATAAATGAGTGGTACACCTGGCCTGGGGAGAAAGCAGCATGGGCTAGTGGGAGGTGTCCCATGGTTTGAGCTGGACCATCTTTGAAGGTCCCTTCCGACCCAAACCACTCTTGAGTCTATACGAACGTGGGACAAAAGGAATCATTTAGTTGCCCCAGACATCTCTGTTACAAAACCAAATAATCACAGAATCATAGAATCACAGAATGGTTTGGGTTGGAAGGGCACCTCCCACCAGCCCAGGTTGCCCAAAGCCTCATCCAGCCTGGCCTTGAACCCCTCCAGGGATGGGGCATCCACAGCTTCTCTGGGCACCCTGGGCCACTGCCTCACCCCCCGCACAGTGAAGAATTTCTTCCTAATGTCTGGTCTAAATCTCCCCTCTTTCAGCTTATACCCGTTACCCCTTGTTCTGTCACTACCCCCCCCGATGCAGAGCCCCTCCCCATCTCTCCTGTAGCCCCTTCAGACACTGGAAGGCTCCCAGAGAATGGCAGTTGGTCATTTGTGATCCCAAATTCAGCCTCTTTTGTGTTACCAGAAGAAGATTTGCTTTGCTGGAGCGTGGAATATCCCCATCACAGCCCGGGGTGAAGGACCCCCTGTGCAGCGTCAGGTTGCCGCACTGGCGCTCGCTGGGCGTCAGCACAGCGCCCTGGAGGTTTGCAGAAATAAGAATCAAATCTTCCAGTCATGCGAATGTGCCATACTCCTCCCAGAGAGCCTCGGTCCCCTTTGTGTCTCAGCAGAGAAAGGGGAACTGAGGAGAAGATGAAAAGCAACCAGCTTTGGTGTAGATGGTCGTGATTTGCTTCTTTATATCATGTGCACAAAGAATAAATTTAAATCACTGTATTCTCGCTGCATCCTTTTGCATTTCTTACCACTTTAACTCCTGCTTTTGGAGTTTCACTTGCCGTTGAGTTGTGTTTGTCTCCATTTTCCCCTACACGGTGGGGTGGAGGAGGATATTTTCCCACTGGAGCTGGGACTTACAGGAACCTGGAAAACCCGGTGAGCACTAGCCTGAAGGATGGTCTGAATCTTCTGTCACATGTTTAAGGCTGTTGTGCCTTAATAAAGGAGAATTGGAGGATAATGCAGAGAGGACAGAAGCATAGGCTTGTTCTGAGCATTTGGGAAAACACGTGAGGTACCTTATGATGATCAAATTCTTATGTTCCAGCAGGAATTCAGATTGTTGCTAAACAGTCAGTCCCAAAAATAGACACTATTGGATCCAGTCTACCTGAAATTATTGATTGGGAAGTTTTCCAAGAGCTGAGTAAGATCGTGCCTCTGCCGTTGATGTTGATTTCCAATAAGTCTTCGCATACCTGACAGGCATCAGGAGCTCGGGAGGTAGCACAGGGTCGGCTTTTTAAAGAGAGGGATGGAATGAGCTGGGTAGTTACTGACTGATTAACCCGACCTTCCTTCTGGGTGAAAATAATGGAGTATTTGAAGTGGAATTCGATGGATTGAGTTAGAGGAGGGTAAGACAGTTAATGCGGTTTGGTGTTGTAAAAATACATCTGAGCTTTGCTTGATACCTCTGCCCGCTGAGTGCCTGTGGGAGGGCTGGGCTGGCTTCGCTCCCCGTGAGCCCTGGCGCTGCCATCCTGCGGCACCCTGCACCCGTCCTGGAGCTCCCGGGGGCTTGTGTGTCACCCCAGCGGGATGGGAGTGGGTGGCGAAGGGACAGGGGGCTTGTGCAGCGGCAGCTTGTGATGCGGTGTCGTGCCACCCTGGAGCAAACGGGGTGGATGGAGAGGCTTGGAGTAGAGCCACGGGGAGGACAGGGTGCTGGGAAGGAAATGGGAGGAGGCTGTGGAAAGGGAAGGAGCAGTTTGCTCATCAGCCACCTGATTGCTCCCGGAGAGGTGGATGCCCTGAGACCTGGCAGGCGATGCTTGGAAAAGAGCCGGAGCTGGGGATCTCTGACGAGCCTGGACCTGCCAGCTGGGCTCGTCCGCAGCCGGTGGAAGCAGCTGTCCAAAGCCATTTGTTCACATAAATTTGCTGTCTTAATTGGGTGCCCCTTGTGCAGCCAGCTCTGTCGTGGGCCAGGATGAGTCCCCGCAGCTGCTGGCTGCAGCCGCCTGCCCTGACCCGCACAGCGCCCATTGGATCGGTCCTGTGCAAAACTACTGTGCTTTCATCGGCCTCCTGCCTGCTTTGAGCTGTGCTTTAGCAGGACCTCTTCAGCTTGCATTGTAGCTCAGGGTATGTAATTATTGCTTAAAAAGGAATTAAAAGATCTCGTGAACTCCCCCTGCTTGGAGCCTTGCTGTTCACTGGCAGCTCAGTCACCTCCTGCTTTCTGAACAGCAGCTCCGGCAGAGCTGTGAGCTGGAGCTCTGGCATGGGACGTGGCAGGCTGGAGATGCCCGAGGCAAGCTGCACATCCCCTAAGGTTTGCTGCTGAATGCAAACTGTTCCCTCCATGGCTGTGATGGCAGCTGGCCCCATCAGCCTGTTGCAGGCGGGACGGGCAACGGATCTTGGGAGCTGAGTTGTTGCATGAGTTGAATTCAAGCTGATGTCAATGTTCAGGCAGGGCTGTGGCTCCCCTTCAGCCTTACCTCTTCATCGGCAGCTGCAGGCTCTTGTTTTAGTGTGAGTAGTTGGAAAAAAAATGAAATCCCAACACTTTGTCTCGAAAAACGGGAACTGGAATGAGGCGCTGTGCTGTGCCGTCTCCGTCTCTGCCTTTTGTGCAGGTTCACCAAAGCGAGGTGCTTTGATCCCATCATTTGTGCCGCGGGGTCATAAGCAACCAACCAGTGTGGCTGCAGGAGAAAGCGGTTCAGTGCGTAGCACAGCTCTCCCAGGGCGGGTTTCAGCCCGGAGCAGCAGAAGCTGTCAGAGGACAGCTGTGGGACAGGACCCTGGGGTGGCTCAGCTGTCAGCCACCGGCTGTGAAGGGGCTTCGCACGCTGGGCTCCTGGCTGCCCGTGGCCACTCCAGGGTCGCAAGCCCAGTTGTTGGTGCAAAACTCTCCGTGTCCTTGTCTAGCCAGTGAACTCAGATGTTTCTCGGTGACTGCAGCTCAGTGCTCTTGCCTGGCTGGACTGGCAGCCTGCGAGGAGCGTGCTGTGTTTCCAGGAGGTGTGGAACAGGATCCATCACCACTGATATACAGGTATTTTATAAGCACAGTCCCACTGTTGTTACAGTAACCAGCTTCTAATTACCTAAAAATATGTAATAGAAACATCAGTTAAACATCTCACCTGCTTCCTTTTTATAGTGACTTAAAAAGTCAGAAGCTACAATTTTACTCTGTTGCGCGTCACCTCCAAACACAGCTGGATGGTACAGACGGGGCGTTCTGGGAGCACCTTTTGTCCCAGAGGATCCGTAAGAGCTTTTCAGACCCTTCCATGCAGCATCTCTGTTCTGTTCCTGTGTAAAAGTCTTGAGACATTTTGCACTGACAGTGAATCCTGGCAGTGTCTCTCCTTGCTGCGTCGTGAGCAGGATTAGAGCGGGGCCAGAGGAGCCCCGGAGATGGTCCGAGGCTGGAGCAGCTCCCGTGCGAGGGAGAGAGTTGGGGGTGTGCAGCCTGGAGAAGAGAAGGCTCCGAGGAGACCTTAGAGCAGCTTCCAGTGCTGAAAGGGGGCTACAGGAGAGATGGGG
>VZTO01010758.1:51359-73064 GCA_013400615.1 Syrrhaptes paradoxus
CCGCTCAGCTTGGTGTCATCCACAAACTTGCTGAGGGTGCACTCGATCCCCTGTCTGTGCCGGTGATGAAGATATTAAATGGTGTTGGTCCCAGTGTGGACCCTTGAGGGACACCACTCATTACAGGTTTCCACTTGGACATTGAGTCACTGGCTGCAACAGTTTGGATGTGGCCATCCAGCCAATTCCTTACCCATCTCTGGTCCACCCATCAAATCCTTATCTCCAAATGAGGGGCAAGAAGGTTGTGGGGGACCGTGTCAAAGGCCTTACAGAGGGGCAGGCAGTTGATATCTGCAGCTCTTCCTTTGTCCGCTGACGCAGCCACTCCGCTGTAGAAGACCACCAGGTTACTCAGGCGCGCTTTGCCCTTGGTGACACCGTGCTGGCTGGCTCTCGTCACCTCCCTGTCGCCTGTGTGTTTCGACATGTCTCCCGGGAGGATCTGCTCTCTGATCTTAACTGGGATGGAGGTGGGGCTGACTGGTCAGTAGTTCCCGGCTTGGGACTGGAACAGCCTTTCGAGCTGGTATCCTCCCTGGTGATTTTTGAAACAGGTTTCATTTTTATTGATTGAAGTCCATGAAACACTGTGGGAACTGTTTCGACCAACTCCGCAGATCCCTAGGAAGGATCCTTTGCCTTTTGCTCCCGAAGACTGGATAGCTCCTGGGGCTCTGCTTCCTCTTTGCAGTTGCCGTTAAAAAACACCCTGCCTTTTTAAATGTGAGTGCCAAAATAAAAAGGCACGTTAATGGTAACCTGCAAGAGAGAGAAGAAGAGTTTTAAGGGAAGAAAGGTGTATTCTTTAAAATTTCCTTGGAGGAACTGTGGGCAGGATCTTCTGTAATTTTTTGTTGAAGGAGCTAACTCTGTGAGAAGACCCTTCTTCCCAGCTTTGAATTCGTTTGAAATTGTACTTTTCTTGATTATGTTGGTTGGTTGTTGTTGGTAAAGAATTACAGGTTGCAAAGAGGTGATGGTTTATTGATCTGAATAATGAGCGAGTGAGGAGGCTTCGGCGGCCAGGACGGGTGCTGTGTGTGCGGTGTCACCCTCAGGCACACCGCAGCGGGCAGGCGTCGCTTGTCTGCCGCTGACTGTGACGGGTGGAGGTCTGGTGCCTGCTGCTGCTGCCCTGCTGCTCGCTGCTGGGCGGTTTGGAGGCTTTTCTCTCCTTTACTGATCCTGGTGAACGGCAAAGCCGAGTGTTGGGCTGCAGGCAGGAGTCCTCCCCGCCCCGCCGAGCCTCCTGCTTGGCAGCTCTGGGCACCGGTTCCTGGTGTTTGTCCCTTTCCCCGTTGCTTGGGAAATGCTTTTGGGAACTGGGAGAGCTGGGAGGAAGGGGAGCAGGAGGGAATAGGTTTTTCCTCTTTCCCAAGCAGCTGAGGCTGTGCTGGGTGGCATTGCCAGCCTGGGCTGTGCTTGGCAGATCCCCTGTTTGCTGTTGGTGGAGGGGCTGCTGCGGTGCTGAGCTCCGACGGCTGCCTGCACCCCTGCCTGCACCTCTGCCTCCCCTCTGCTGCCTGCGGTCCCCTCAGGGGCAGGTCACAGTGGCCCTGGGACTTCTCAGGGGCAGATGGCTTAACCCCAGACCAAAGCCTCCTTTCCTCTCCCAGCGGAGACTGGGGACACAGCCCCAGGGTGCTGGTGGCCGTGGGGGCATGGGTGCTTCCCTGGTGTGCGCAGCGCTGGCAGGAGCAGAGCAGATGTCCTGGGTGGGCTGTGGGATGCTCTCAGACACCACATCTTACCCCTTAGTGTCGCTCTGCTCGCCGGGGTGGCTCTGGCCGTGGCGGCGGTGATGTTGTGGTACTTCAGCTTCCTGTTGCTGAATGTTACCCGCTGTGAACGGGTAAATGGATTTGGGTGAGTCACTTAAACACACGCGATGGATGTGAAAATAATTGTCTGTAAAGCCTGTGCCTGCCAGGTCGCCCAGTAATCCTCACGCATCCTGTGATTCAAAGCCAGCCAGAAGGAGTGTTTTCTCCCTGTTGCTCACTTGGAAATATTTTGAGGGAAGGCAGCCTAGCCCCCTGTCCCTCTGTCTGTCTGTGTGGTCCTGTCCCCTTCCTGAGTGGCCAGTGCAGGGAAATGGCCACCAGCACTCACCGCTTGCCATGTGCATCCTCCGTGACAGCATCACTGCAGCGTATCCCCCAGGCCAAACAGACAGGGGGAAGGGAAAGTACGTAGCAGTGAGTTGCATTAAATTGTTTAATAGGATCGAGGGTGGATGTGGGTGGGAAGGGACTTTGGAGGTCCCTGGTCCGGTACCCTCCAGCAGTTCCGTTAGATCGGATTGCTCAGGCCTTCACCCAGCCCACGTGCTGAGTATCTTTAAGGATGGACATCCCACAGCCTCTGTGCATCCAGTGTTTGACCACCTGCATGATGACAATTTTTTTCCCCAATACCTAATCTGAATTTTGCTTGTCCCAGCTTGGTTCATCACTGCTTGTCCTCTCCCTGGGCACCTCCAAGCTTCAGGAAGAAGCTGAAGGTCACCTCCAAGGACCAGCAAAAATTCTGGCTCCAGCTCCTCTCCACCCTCCTGCTGAGCAGCGCAGGGAGCAGTAGGAGCCCTCTTTGCTTTCCTGTTGCAGGTGAAGAAGCCCAGCTCTTGGCCTGTCCCTGTGGTGGTGGCAGCCTGCTGTCCCCCACAGTCCTGGGTCTCTGTCTGCTTCCCCGTCAGCTGGCCCCAGCCCACCCGGGTCCCAGCTCAGGCTGGATGCTTCTTTATTCATTACAAGTTCTTTCAAGAATGGGAAAAAATAATTGGCTGCTTAAGTGAGAACTCAAAGTGAAAAAGTCCTCTTCCTTTCCCTGCATTTGTGCGGATTCTCTAGCAGACACATAATTCTGCCACTTCCCTTGGGGAGGCCACTTGCTTAGAAATACATGGAGCCCGGGGTGCGGGTATTTGCAGACGTGCTCAGTTTTTAGTTTTCCCTAAAAAAGAGCTGAAGCTCTTCGCTCTGAGTCAGAAATGTGTACAGTCATCGATAGGATGTGACCTTCCCCCAGCACATTCCCATCGTTATGATTTTCTAATTATGCCTGTGACTGCCAGCCGGGAGTGTACAGCATCAGAGCTACCGCAGCCGTTGGGATGACTCAGCTGATGTGCCTAGAGTCTGTTAAACAAAGTCTTATTTAATTAACTCAGTGTTGATCTCATCACAATCAAGAGGGAGCGTGAGGGTGACAGCATTTCCAAGAAATCATCTTTGAATAGCAGGTGGCTTGTACTTTCTCCAGGATCTGGACCTTGTGATGCTGTGACACGCTGGCCTCGCTGCTGGCTCTAGCGGGTGGCAGGGTTGGGGCAGGGTTATGGCCCCGGGGAGCCAGTCAGGCTTGCACAGGCCTGGGGGTGAGCACCGAGCATTTCCTACCGCCTGGCCGTTGTGCAGCCATGCAGCTTGCAGGGGTGCTCAGGCAGAGAGCGGTCAGATACCTGTGAGCTGTGCCCAGGAGCTGTGCCCCCTGCTCCAGCCCTGCTGCTCTGCTGTGTCTGGCACCTGCTGAAGCACCGGGGCACGCCTGCGCATCTCGGCTCCTTTGAGGACCCTCTGGTTTCTGGAGGAGGAACCTGGCTGAGACCATAGGCTCATGGAGAGGCTTTGGAAGGGACCTTCAAAGATGACCCCGTCCAAACCCCTTGCCACTGCCTGTCCCCCCTCACCATGAGCCATCTCTTTGCTGATGTCCAGCCTAACCCCACCCTTGTTCCGTTTCACCCCGCTGCCCCGTGTCCTGGCACTGCAGGCCCTGGGCAAGTCTCTCTCCCTCTTTGCCATAAGCCCCCTGGAAATACTGAGTGGCCGCAGGAAGGTCTCCCCGGAGCCGTCTCTTCTCCGGGCTGCACACCCCCAGCTCTCGCAGCCTTTCTCCATGGCAGAGGTGTTCAGCCCTCGGGCCATTTTGGGGGCCTCCTCTGGACCCGCTCTACAGGTCCCTGTGCCTCGTGCTGGGGACCCCCGAGCTGGACGCAGCGCTGCAGGGGGGTCTCAGGAGAGCGGAGCAGAGGGGGAGCATCCCCTCCCTCAACCTGCTGGCCACACTGCTGGTGACGCAGCTCAGGAGACGCTTGGCTCTCTGGGCTGCAAGCGCACATTGTCCCCCAGCAGTATCCCCCAGTCCTGCTCTGCAGGGCTGATCAAAGAGCTTCGCTCCAGTCAGGGTTTGCTGAGCGCGACTTGTGGCTTGGAGATGCTGCTGTGATGCAGGGAAATGTCCCACAGGACAGGAGTTCCCTGGGATGCTGCGATGGTTGTGTGGTCAGTGAGCTCAGAGCTGTTCTGGGCGTTTGCCCCGGGGTGAGCGCAGGTAGCCCGGTGCTGGCTCCCGTCCCTCAGCGAGGGCTCAGCTCTTCCCCAGCTGATTTGCTTCTCTCGGGTGTGGTGTATGGTTTAGTTTCCTCCTCTCTCTGGCTGAGTCCACGGTCCTGGCAGCCTGGGAGACTCTGTAGAGGCCGTCACAGTCCCAGAGGGTCGGGCCTGGGGAGATGCTGGGACTCTGATGGGCCTGGCGGTTGGCAGGGCTCTGCTACCAGCAGCTCCGTGTGGGTCATGCAGACACCCGTGGGACACCTGTGGGGACAGGGGGAAGGGACTTACTTGTATTTGTTGTTATTTGCACCTCCCGTGCCTCTTCCCGTTGAAATATCAAAATTGCTTTGTACCCTCCCACCGGTGCTGGGCAGCTCAGAGTCATTCCTGGGAAGAGGGCTGTGGGCTGCGGGGTGTTTCTGGCTGCTCCAGCCCTTCCTTTTCTGCCAGAAGCAGCAAATCTGGGACTGAACACAGGGGCTGTTAGTCAGGGGGTGCTGGTGGAAGAGCTGACCTGTCACAACAGCCTGGGGAGGGCTGGCTGGCATGGCGGGGGCTTGGGGAGACCAGCCTTGGTGAGCAGAAGGGTCTTGGTGTCCAGCAGTGGGTTTCTGTCCCCTCCAGGAGCCGTCGCTGTGGGTTGTGTATCGCTCCCATGTTCTGCAGGGCGCAGGGCAGGTCTGGGCTGTGCAGGCTCCCTGCCGTCCTGACCACCAACAGGGTCATTTCCAGGCTCAGGACCTGTACAAGAGTCTGGCAGGGTGCATGGGGTGGAGGTGCTCCCAGTCTAGAGGCGGGACCGCTTGCGGGTCTGGTCTCCGCATGCCATGGGGCCAGGCAGCAGTCCCCAGCACGTGTGTGTTTGCTCTTTTCGTTCTCCCCAGAAACGAAGGAGGAGCTGGAAGAGCTGATGTCTGACATAAAGAAGACGGCAAACAAAGTGCGCTCCAAGCTAAAGAGTGAGTATTGGCCACGCTGCCGTGGGGCTCTGCCTGCTGCCCTGCAGCCCAGCCAGCAGGTACCGTGACTCCCATCCTGGGCTGGGGATGCAGCAGTCAGGGAGCGTTGCTGCCCTGGGTCCTGCTTTGTGCCCCCGCTGCTCAGCGCTTCCCACCCCATCCCCATCACCAGAAGTGCTGGGGGGCCCTGGCTGCCATCTCAGCCTTGTGTCAGCAGCAGCTGGTATTTGACTGAGGTCAAGACAGTTTTGGGGTGGTTGGCTCTGGGTAGGAAGGGGCAGGTTACAGATGCACAGCCTGGCCCCGTGTGTGTGCTCTGGCACCTGCACTGGGGGTGGGAGGGGGCCGCAGAGCTGGGTGAAGGGACATCCAGAAGTGCCATTTCCCATTGCTTTGCAGGTATCACTGGAGGATGGGTGTCACCTTCCCTCCTCTTAGCATCCTATAGCTGCTTTGTGAATTTGCCCCCTTGGTCCCTGTTCACAGGGTGGAGGTGAGGGAATGGGACAGGATCATGTGGTGGTCCGCAAGCGACTCCCGCACTGCCAGCACTAGAACCCTGACTGAGCCCCATCTCTGAGCAAACCTGCAACGTGGCCAGAGGTTGGGTTGCTAGGGCCAAGTGGCTGAGGAGGTGGTGCTGTGGGACTTGCAAGCCTCCGAGAAGAGCTGACTCTTCCCCGGTGAGCCAGGATGGCATGGACAGCCTAGGCAGGTGCAGCACCACGGGGTCCCAGCTGGAGAGCCATTGTCCCTCTTCCCTGTGCAGCTCCAGCTGGGACTGAGCGGTGCTGCTGGCTCTCCGGTGGTGTGCTGGCATGGGGCACACCCTGGGGCTCGTCCTTCTCTCTGCCCCTGTCCTGCTCACACTGTGTCTTCCTTTGCTTTTCCTTCCCCCGTGCAGGCTGCATCGCTGGTGGCTTTGCCTGAGACAGCAGTGCCTCCTGCTCCTGGGGCTCTGTGGGGCAGCAGGTGGTGGGGAAGAAAGGGGCTGCTGGGCTCGGAGGAGGTTGTCCTGTCTCCTCAGCACCCCCTTGGTGTGCCGCTGCCTTGGGCAATGCAGGGACAGAGTGTGGCCAGTGTCACCGTTGGTTCCACCATAGGAAGAGTCAATTAACCTCTTTGGCAAGCAGGGAGTGAGAACAACATGACTGTCAGCCCACTGGTAGCCAGGGTTGTGCTGGAGCACTTGAATGAGCCCAGCCACCCAGTGTTGGACCCTAGAGAATTCCCAGGGTCAGTGAGGTTGGCAGCATCTTGGGGCAGGAGACGGGTCACCCTGTTGCGGCTCGGATTTCTGTGCGTTGGTCTTGGACATCAGCTTGGGATTTGGCTGAGATTGTTGCAGGAGCCCTGGCTGTGTCTGAACACAGGAGGTTCCACTTGAACATGAGAAAAAACTTCTTTCCAGTGAGGGTGACAGAGCACTGGAACAGGCTGCCCAGAGAGGTGGTGGAGTCTCCTTCTCTGGAGACATTCAAAACCCGCCTGGATGCGTTCCTGTGCGATCTGATCTGGGTGTTCCTGCTCCGGCAGGGGGATTGGACTGGATGATCTTTCGAGGTCCCTTCCGATCCCTAACATTCTGTGATTCTGTGATTCTGTGAAGGGTGGGAGAGGAGCATGCTCCCTAACCCCAAGGTTTCATGGAAGCCCTCTAGCTGTGGAGGACTTCGATGTGGCTGGAGCTGATTGTCAGGTTCATCGCCGCTGGCATGGCCATGTCCCATGCATATGCCAGGAGACTTGTACCTCCGCTGTCCCCTTGCTGCCTTCTGTCCTCATGACAAGTGATCTCAGCTAGACCCAGGAGGAAGAGCTAGGGGCCAGCTTATCTATTTCATAGACCAGGGGATCTCTTCTCATGGACCAGAGCCCCCCCCCCCCCCGGCCATGCTGGCATCCCTGGTGCCCAGGTGGTGACAGAGTCTAGTCCGTGCAAAACAAAAATCCTTTCCCATAGAAGTTCTGTGTTTTTTAAGGGGCTTTGAGAGCCTTAAAGATTGCTGGACAGACTCTGATTCCTATTTCCTTCTTCCAGAAAAGACTCACTGGTATCGTATGTACCCGCAGCAACAGATGGCTGGGCCCTGTGCTTTGTCCCAGATCTCCTCGTGGCCGGTATGATCAATGAAAGAAAACAGTCAGGACTGATCAAAAACACCATCTGCTGCCAACGGATTCACTTCTTTAGGACAGACATTGCTCATGCAGTGGCTAATTCTAATTACCAGCTTCTTGGGAAAATGTGATTTTATAAATTATCTTAAATGCCAAACGTTTGCCAATGCTGTTCCTTGGGAACAGGAACGGTTTATGCTGAGTGTGGAGGAAGACCAGTTGCTGATGAAATACGCTGGGCAGGCAGCAGCCAGCGCGCTCCCAGGCAGGGGCTGCCCCGGAGAGGTGCTGTGGCCGCCTGGCTGTGTGGGATGGGACCTTTCAGATGAGCTCTAGGTACAGACACTTGTTCCAGGAGAGGCTGGGAGGGAATGCAGAGTTGGTGCTTATGTTCTCCAGCCGTTCCCCAGAGCACACAGCCTGCCCTCTGCAGCCTGCTGCTGTGGGGCACCCGCGCTGGCCAGCTCACGGCAGAAGCACCGGTGCCCACCTTGATGATGGTGTTCTGTGGTTGCCCTGCTGTGCTGGGTGGTTGCGGGGAGCCACCGGGCAGCTCGAGGGGATGGGGAGCCCCTGCTGCAGGAGGAACTGCCCCGTGCTGGGCTCGTGGGACCTGCTCCGGCGTGGAAGGTGCTCAGAGAGCTGTGGGACGTGGGTCTTCAGCCAAACTCAAGGGATGCCACCAGCTCGTGCCTGGTGGTCTACATGGAGACACACTGTGCCGGACTACTGATGGGAGCTTCTTACAGGCTTTTTAAGTCCCTGAATTTAAGATTTTGAATTAGTGTGTCCTCAGCTGGCCTTGGAGACCAGATTTGCACTGCCTTGCTCTGTGCCAGACCTTGTGCCCTGCAACCCTGGGCATTCTCCCTGCCCAAACCACGCTGGGATGCCGGGTAGCGCTCCTCCCTGCTGAGATTTATGCTCTTTAGGCAAGTGAGGAATTCATCTCACTGAGTTGCAGTACCGGGCATAAGTAAAAGGTCAAATCTGCTTTGCTGGGCAGGACTGTTCTGCAAGATGCAGCGGGCTCTCGCCAGCCCAGTGGGTCCTCCCTGTGCAGGGCCAGGCAGCTGGCAGACCTGCTGTTTTTAGGGTCCCTGAAGAAGTCTTGAGCTTTGGTATTTTGCGGAGACATTCTAGCAGGGGGACAGCAGCACTCCGTTTTGTTTGGATACTGGAAAGTCTTGCAACCCTCTCTTACCAGCCTGGGAGTGACAGCTGCTGCCCTCAACGCCACCAAGGCTTGGCCGGTGGCTGGGCACCGTGGAAGCAGTGAGACGGGGCTTTGCTGCCCGCCCAGGCTGGACGGCAGGCTGGGGTCAGGAGCTGGGGACTGCTCGGTGCCAGATGCTCCTTGATTCGCAGGCTTTGGTCTTTTACAGCTCTTCTGACAAACAATCCCTTTTCCTTCTCTAAACAGTGCAAAATAATCTGTGTCCTTCTACCCTGACCAGGTATTGAGCAGAGTATTGAACAAGAGGAAGGACTGAACAGGTCGTCTGCTGACCTGCGGATAAGGAAGACTCAGGTGAGTGTCCACCCTGGGCCGTGGGGAAGGGGAGGACGGGAGCGGCTGGAGGCAGCTGAGGGATCCCGGGAGGTGACGGGAGAGGATGGCTGTGCTTGGTTTTGGAGCACTGGAGTTCTGGTGTGCAAATACCGGGCAAAGGAACGCAGCCCCTTTCCGGAGGGATCGGTGAGGAAGCCAGCCTGAACGACCTGTGACGCAGGTACGAGCCGAGGAGGCTGTGCAGGGGAGGGCAGCGTGTGTCAGCTTCGTCCTCGTGTGCCAGCCCAGGCGTCCACGTGGGCAGTCAGGCCTGTGGGTGTCTGCACATCCACGCGAAGCATCTCACTGAAGATGATTTTGGCTGGAGCAAAAATACCCTCTGAAGTGGCAGCTTCGGGGGAGAACGTTTGTCTGCACCGTGTTCAGATACCTGAAGTCTCTGTGTTTCTGCAGTGCCTGGGAGGGTGCTGGAGCAGCTCATGAAACACAAAGGCTTACTGATGCAGCTGGGTAACTCACCTAAAATTTCACTTAATCTAAGGTGACAAGTGGTCTTTCAGCCTGCAGCCTGACGGGAATGTTCTTCCCTGTTGGGGCTGTGGGTGCCGGTGCCCCTCTACCAGGTGGCTGTGAAGTCCAGGAACCGTTAGCCTTTTGAAGGGCTTACACAACTCTTCCTCTTGTTCCCGTGAGACCACCAATAACTGGCACTTTCTTTTGATGGCCTTCCAGGGTTGTCCAGGGTTAGAGGCAGAGATGGGGCGCGCCTCTTTCTCCCCTGCCTGGCTAGTCCCGAGGCTGCGTTACGCTGAACCAGTTAGCTTGATGAAGTGGCACTAGGCAGAGGAGATCACTCAACTCCATAAAAAGTGCAGAAAGAAACAAGTATTCATTTAGAGATGGTAGAAGTTGGCCATACTGCACAGTCATGGGCTGAAAATGTGGGTTAATTCTTCTGAAAGAACATGATGTTTTATGGCTTCAGATCCTCCATCTGCCAGAAGGAAAGTCAGAGGCTTGGTTGCATGAACTGTTTGATGAGAGCTTCCCCCGTCATCCGTGTATCGCCCTCAGCTGAGCAGCTCCCTCCAAAGCCTTTCTAGAGCAGTGTTGTGGCTGCTCGCTGTTGGCTTTGTGGGGTTGCCCCAGGCCATGGGCACGGGGGGGAAGGGTGGCCGTGGTGGCCTTCTCAGGTACGGAGTGTGACCCAGCTTCTCCCTTCTGCGTACGCTGGGGCACTGCTGCCTTTGGGGGCAGCGGGGTGATGCTCCAGCATCATGGTGAGAATGGGTGAACCTGTCCCTGCTGCACGAGGGTGGTCAGGTCCTGACGGCAGGATCAGCCCATCCACTGACAGTTGTGTGCATGAGCCGTGGCCAGCTCCTGGGTGCTGCTGCACCCCGCCGTAGGGTCTGACTTTAGCACTGGCCCCTCTACAACTACCTGGACTCGTGTAGGCTGAGTCCCTACTCTCCTGTAAGCCACCATGCATCAGGCTGTTGGGGGGGTCTTGCTGGGGGAGGGTTATGACTGGGTGACCCCAGGTGCCTGGTCAGCCCGTGGGTCCCCTCGTCTCCAATTTCCCGTGCGTGGTTCGTGGTTCTCTGTGCTCTGCCGTGTTCACTGCCCCCTCTTTGCTACAGAGATCTTTTTGAAATGTTTATGCCTTGGGAAACGGCACAAGTGCTTCTTTGTCCTCTGACTTTGTCATGCAGGAACAGTCAGGCAGCATCCCGTGTGTCTCCTGTAGGGACAGGTAGGAAAGGTGTGAATAACTTGGATGGAAGTGTACACATGGAAGCGGCAGAGGGAATGGCAGAAGAAGGCATACAAGCCTGGCGTGGGTTGATGGCACCTAACCCAAGAGGTCATCGAGATGCCAGCATGGATACGTGCAGATTTTAAGAAGGCTTAGGGTGGAAAACCATTGGGCAGCTTATCCAGGACGGGAGGTGAGAGGACCTCTGAAGTGCCCCTGCAATTTAAATCATTCCATAATTGTAAATGGGCTGTGCTGCCTGGTGACCCTGAGGCAGGGCAGGTCAGTGGGGTGGAAGGTGAATGTTGCTGCCAACGCTGGCGAGCACAGAGAGCGCATCCCAACCCCCTCTGTGGCCACCAGGAACAGTCGCCCAGGAGATGTGCGGGGACCCGTAGGACGTGTCACACACAAGCACTGCTGGCTGCACATCTTGTGATGCACCAAGAAAATGAGTGAATCCAGGAGGGAGTGAAAACAGCTTTATTTTACATTTACTTTTATTTAACGAATCACCTTCCAGTTCAGCGCAGTCTCACGCTGAGCTTGGCTTGCTCAGTTGCAGCATTCTGGTGCTTCTTTGGTTCATGTCTGTATTTGAAGCAGCCTTGCCTGTTCTGGCTTGGCCGTGGGCTTGTGAGATGAGAGCTCAGCCAGGCTGGAGATGTTTCCCCGGGGCCAGTCACACCGTGGTGGCCAGGGAACCCGTCTGTGTGTTGAGGGGCTGTGTTGAAGCCGTGCACAGCAGGTCCAGGGTGCCCGCCGGATGCTGCGTGGTTGGTGCAGGGCTATGAGCCCGTTACAGGTGCCGTGTCCTCGCGGCTGTCTACAATCAGCCTTCTCAGAGCTGGAGCTTTGTTTTCTGCCCTGCTGTGCGGGGTTGCTGCGTAGTTTTTACTGCTGGTTGGACAACTTCCCGGTGACCCTTTGGTGAGAGAGCACCTGGCAAGGTGCAGTCATTGCTCCCGCAGTGGGTCTGCCCCCGCGTCGCTGCAGGGCTGCTTGTACTGGAGGATGTGGATGAAAACGAGCCATCTCAGAGCAGAGAAGCAAGGCCTTGTTCTGCAGCAAAGATTGTGCTTTCGCAAACCGTTAAACAGATAAAGGCAATGGGAGCTGCCAGGGTTGCTCTTCAGCACCCGAGAGAGGGGGTCATGGCTCTTGTGGGGGCCTTACATGTAAATACAGCTCAGTAAAAATCCCACTTTCTCTAGGTCCTCTGCAGCAGAGCCAGAGGAGTTTTGGTTTTTATGGTTTATCTCCTTTTGCGTAGTCTGCTCTCCCCTGCCGCAGTTGGTGCGGAATCAATGCAGCGGTGACATGAACTGATCACCTCTGCAGAGGCAGCTGCCAGCCCAGAGCCCAGCATCCTCCAGGTCCTGCGCGAGGGGCAAGAGGCTGCTGCAGCTGAGGCTGAGGCAGTGGGGAAACAGCCCTCTGCAGAACGGGGGCAAGAGAAAGGCTTGTCTCTAGAGCAAATGGGAAGGAGGATTGCTGGGGTTAGCAAAACCACGGCAAAGAGGATAGTGCCCTAGCACGCAGCGAGGCAGGACAGCAGCGAGTGCCTCTGCAGGCCAGCTCTGCTGTACCTCCCCAAGGGATCCGGGCACGGGCAGGGTGCTGCTCTAGCTGGGCAGTGTCAGGAGGAGTCAGCAGATCACTCCCCAGAAAAAACCTCTGCCTCTGCCTTTCCCACTCCCGAGACACTGCTCTGTGCTGGCAGCAGTGCTGTGAAACCCACACAGGGCTTTCCGCTCTGCTGTGCTCCGTGCTGTGCCCTTCGGGAGCTGTTTGCCATCTCCAGTGTGGGTGCTGGGTGGCAGTGGCAGGGAGGGGGAGAGCGGGGAGGTGGTACTCGGAGGTGACTGTCCCTGGTGTCGGCTGCACTGTGCCTGTGCTTCCCAGGCAAAGGCATTACTTCTGCAATGTCTGAGACAACTAGAGGTGGCTGCAAATCGGTGCTGTGTAGCCCAGGGCCATGAATTTGAGCAGGATTTAGATTTGCTCTGTGTTGAACCTCCGTGGCTGGACATCATCCTGGCACATGGGAGAGTGGGATTCAGGGCTCTGCTCCACCATAGAGTCATGGAATGGTTTGGGTTGGAAGGGACCTTCAGAGATCGTCCACTGCCACCTCCTGCCATGGGCAGGGACACCTCCCACCAGCCCAGGTTGCCCAAAGCCTCATCCAGCCTGGCCTTGAACCCCTCCAGGGATGGGGCATCCACAGCTTCTCTGGGCACCCTGGGCCACTGCCTCACCCCCCTCACCATGAGCCATCTCTTTGCTGATGTCCAGCCTAACCCCACCCTCGTTCCGTTTCACCCCGCTGCCCCGTGTCCTGGCACTGCAGGCCCTGGGCAAACGTTTCTCCATCTTTCTTTTAAGCTGCCTTTATATATTGAACAGCCACAGTAAGCTCTCCCTGGAGCCTTCTCTTCTCCGGACTGCATGATCCCCACTGTCTCAGCCACAGACCACTCAGTCAAGGAAGTGTGAGATTTTCTTGTAATTTAGGCATTTCTTAGCATTTCTCTAGGCTCTGCAGGTAGTCGGGGGAGAGAAGCTCGTCCAGGCTGCAGCGTGGAGCCCCTGCATTGGGACGCTGAGGTGGGCGATTGGAGCCCCTGCCCCGCTTCAGGGCTTCAGGGCTTTGGCTTCTGACCTAGGTGGTCTCCAACTCTGGGCTTCTGCAGCCGTTCATCTTCTCAGGGATGCCGGGGTGCACGTGCCCAGCATGCAGGCTCGTGTGCGTGGGACGGGATGAAGGCTGGGAGGTGAACTGAGCACAGAGCGCTGTTGTCCCAGGGTTGCCTTGCTGGCTTTGCTTGTCACCACACACTGTGGGTAAGAGGAGCTGACAGCTCTGGCAGGGCTGGCAAGCAGCACTGCTGGGTCGTGTGTGCCCGACGGCTGAGCTGTGCCAATGCAACTGTTGTAGCTGTCACCCAGGGAACAGTGTGGGGTGAGCTTGCATTGAGGCAGTTTTCTGGCTGGAACATACCATTAGTGTGCAAACATCCTCAGCCCTTGGCTGAGTTGTTTTTGCCCTGGTACTGTGTGCTGCTGGTGTGATTTTGAATTTTTGGTGCAATGGGACAGATGCTCGGCGGGAACACTGCACTGCGATGGGGCTGTTGCAGCAGGCGTTCGCTGTGTTTGTAGCGTGGGTGTCCCCCTTGGACTCCTGGCCATCCAGGGACAAGCAACTAGAAATCTCACAGCCGGGTTTGTTCCTGGGTGGGTTTGTTGTGGGATCACAGGACACTGGTGAGAATCCCAGCCCCTGCCAGAGAGCAGTGCCAGCCGCATCAGGTTGCTCATGGCCTTACCCAGCTGTACTCTCCGTATCTAGAGGGATGGAGATGCTATAGGCATCTCTCCATGGGTCCTCTGGGCCCCGACCCAGTGTCTGGGCCCCCGCCCCCACCCTTACGATGATTTTTTCCCCCTTAATATTTAACTGGAATTCCCTGTGTCCCCCCTTGGTCTCTTGTCTCTTGACCTGCCTCTGTGCACCTCCAAAAGGAGTCTGGCTCCAGCCCCTCTCCATTCTCCTGCTGGGTCGTCGTAGGCAGCAATAAGATGCCCCTGAGCTCTGTCACCTCAGCTGACCAAACCCTGCCTCTCTCTGCCTGTTCTCCCTTGTCCCGTGCTCCAGCCCAGGACACCCTGGTGGCCTCGACTGGCTTCACTCCCATGCGACGCGTTGCGGGGAGCCCCAAGCAAAGCATGGCTCTGTATTTGTGGTGGAAATGAACAACCCCTGTCCTCACCCCGCTGCCGTCCTCACCCCTCTGCCGTCCTCACCCCTCTGCCGTCCTCACCCCTCTGCCGTCCTCACCCCTCTGCCGTCCTCACCCCTCTGCCGTCCTCACCCCTCTGCCGTCCTCACCCCTCTGCCGTCCTCACCCCTCTGCCGTCCTCACCCCACTGCTGTCCTCCCGCTCACCCAGCCCATGATGACTTCCACCTTCGCTGCTGACTCCTGGGCAGAGCAGCCTGATGTCCACGAGGACTCCAGGAGCTCTGGGTGCTCTCTGGCCCCACTGGCCCCAGCTCGTCCTCTCTGCCGTGCAGGACGCGGCATTTTCCTCTGAGTGTCGTGGGGTTCCTCTCGGCCACTTTCTCCCAGCTGTGGAGGTCCCTCTGAGTGCCAGCCTCACCTTCCATTGCTCTTCCCAGTTCTGTGGCTCCTGCAAACCTGGTGAAAGTATTCTCCGCTCTACTGTCCCAGGCAGCTGCTGAGGAAACTGAATGGTGTTTCCACACCCAGCATTGCTCACCGAGGGGTTACCGTTAGGAACTGGCCACCGGCTGGACTTGCATCGCTGATGGTCTGGCAGTTCAGACGATTTTCCACCAACTTTATCCAACTTGTCTCCTATAAAAATGGCTCTAAGGACACTGTGGGAGTCCGTGTCAAAGGCCTTAAACCCAGGGTGTGCACCATTCCCTGCTTTCCTCTTATCCGCACAGCTGGTCGTCTCATCGCAGAAGGCCATCAGGGTAGCACAGCACGGTCTGTCCTGGTAAATCCACACTGTCTGCTTCCAATTCCTTTCTTGTCCTTCTGGGAGAGTTTGTTCAATGACCTTCCAGTGACTGAGGGGAGGCTGAGATGTTCTCCAGATCCTCCTCCCACAAGACGTGTGGCATTTGCCATTTTTTTTGCCAGTCCTCTGGAACCAACCATCTTTGGAAGATGATGGCAAGGCCCTTTGCGGTGACATTGGCCAGCTCCATCAGCACGCATCCCCCCTGGTCCCATGGGTATTTCCAGTTGACTTAAACACACCCAAAGTCTACTTCCCTCTCCATGGGTGGTGTTTTGTGCCACTGGCCTCTGCTAAGAGGGCACCAGGAGGCCAAGGACAGACTTCAGCACTGATCACCAAGGCAAAAGAAGAAATGGAAACCTTAGCTTTTGCCGTGTCCCTGGTGGCTAGAGCTCTTGGCCCCCTGAGCAATGGGATTTGCAGCTTCCTTAGCTTTCCTTAGGCTTGTTGGTCCTTAGGGCAGCCCATCACACTGCCCCGCACACCCCTCCCACCGCTCCAGTCAAGCTCTGGCTCTCCCAGCTCCTCCCTGGCTCCTTGGGCCATGTGTCTGTGCACATCCCCGCTCCCACACCCCTTCCTGCGTTTGCCCGTGCGGTCTGGGGTGGGTTGAGCTGGAGAGCTGTTTTAGATGTGCCTGGTCTTTGGAGCATGGTCCTTGTGTGGGTATTTCTGCAACAAGGGTTTCGCTAGCTTGTACAGACTGTGTGTGAACAATCGCTGAGCAAAAGGAGGAACAAGGACCCGATCACGCCCCTCCCTGTTAACGTGGTGTAAATTGGGAGTAACTGAGCATTAGGATTATGGACTTTTCTTCTGGCTTTGAAGTTGTCATCTTCAGCCAGAAGAGCCTCATCAGTCCTGGAGCTTTCGTAGGAATGGCTTTGTCTTGCCCTGGGCCAGCTGGCTGGGCGCTCTTGGGGCCAACAAGGCAGGGAGGCTGGTGTGAGCCTGTGCCCAGCACGTCGGGCAGGGCTGCTCCGCCGGTTGCAGTCCTGGGACAGCTGATGGTACTCTCCTCTGCCACAGGAGCACCAGTCCGTCCCTCCATGGCTGTCCCAGACTCCACAAGCCCCCCAGCAAACTGGTCCCAGGGGCAGCCAGGCGCCAGGGCTGCTTCTGCACAGAGGAAGAGCTGTTTTCATGTTCTAAATTCATTGCATTAAAACCACTCTGTTTGTCCCCGTTTCAGCAGCAGTTTGAATAACGCACCCTGCCTTGGTCAGCTCACCAGGAGCAGAAAGACACGGAGAGCTTTGGGGTTGCAGCTCCCAAGGGCATCCCCAGCCCAGCAATGGTGCCAGTGCTGCAGGTTCCCAGACATCTCGTTAGTATTTTCCAGGTTTCTTTAAATATCAAATTCTGAGCTCGTAACAGAGCGAAAGCTGCTATTTACATCCTTCCGAATGTCAGTACTTCCGCTCCTTGTTATTCAGGAAAGCTTTTGGGCTAGGAGCTTTTGGGCGTGGTTTATCCAGCCCTCGCAGTGGAAATACCGAAAGGCTGAGACAAACCCAGCAGGTGGGAGCTCAGGAGCGGGCGCTCTGCTCTCCCTCTCACCCTGGTGGGCTCAGGAGGAAGACTGGCATCCCTCCAGGCTCTCCCATGGGATGAAGGCCATATCATGGATGCTCTGGGGGGGTTTCAAAGCCCCCTGCGGATACCCAGAGCTGTATGAACTCTCTGGAAGCCCAGCTTAGGGGTTCAGCAAACGGCTGCTTTCCCCGTGTTTGGGGAGTGAAGATGTGCCGGCCTCAGCTGAAACAACCCCGTGTCCTAACTTCAGTTAATATTTTCTGTTTAATGAATTTATTTCAAATGCAATATTTTGATATGCTTTTTACTCTGAATATTCAGGAAGTTTTATTTAATAATTGGAAGGCACTTAAAATGCTTTTTCCAGACCATTTTGCATGAAACTCTGTGTTCCTTCGAAAATCCAATGCATTTTGTAGACGTGTGGGATGCCCGTGGGAACATAAAATAACAATCTGACAAAATAAACACCAAGTTAAGTAACTTCTTAAGTAGAAGAGGTATGGTGCGGTATACTGATGAGCAGAGAGGGCTGTCATTCAACACCCAGGCTATATTCAACACCCGGGCTATATTTGCCTGCAGATCAGCATATGTTGATACTTCTCAGCCGAATGAGAACGAACAGGATTTTAGAAGAACAATTTTGAAAAAGGCAGAAGAGTTGCTTAGATGGCACATCATGTCTTTGCTGGATTTCAAGCCGTGATACTCGGGAGCTGTTTTGACCTTGCTTTGGGGCAGTGACCTCTCGAGCAGAGGCTGCCTGCTGAAGCTGAAGCTGCTGGGGGTCTTCCATGTGAGGTTTGCCAGCAGAGGAGTGATAAGATGAGCTGAGCCTGAGGCTCTGCCATAAATACTGAGCTGCTGCTTGCTTAGAATAGCTGCAAAGCAAATGCAAGTGTATCTTCCCGGTGTCTCCAGTGCTGTCTCCTGGAGGTGGGGCTGTGTTGGCCGGGGCTGCTCTAGGAGCATCTGAGCAGCGGTTGCACCAGGCAGGTCTGACCCTGCAGAGATGCTGTGCTGCACCGGTGCCACTCCAGCTCAGCAGGGCTGGGTAGAGACCCTTGGTTCTGCCCTCTGTGAGCTGTAACTCCCCAACGGTGGGCTCGGGTGATGCTGGTGGCCCTGAAAGCCCAGGGGGAGCACTCATGGGGAGTATCTTCCCCACCTCAGTCTCTCCATACCTTCTTTCTGAGTATCGTCTTTTCCCGTCCCTTTTCCACCGCCTCCTCTGCTTTCTCCTTCCACCATTTCTCCGTATCCCCCGTTGCTCCCTGCTCTCTGAGCTGGTCTGCAGCAGTCAATGAGGTGAGGCTGGGGTCACACACACTTCTTCCCCCGGAGCGGTACCGGCTGGGCACAGCTTGCCGGTGCCTGTTGCACAGGAGGGTGACACCGCGTCCTGGGGACGGGTGTGTGAGGTGTGGCCGCTCCCATCAGTCCAGTCCCACTCCGGAAGGAGTGCCTGAGCATTTCCTGTGTGACACAGATGGGGCTGCACTTGAGACTCATGCACCAGGTTTGCCATCTCTGGAAAGAGGCTTTCAGCCCTGCAGAGCAGGACTGGGGGATACTGGTGGGGGACAATGGGACCTGAGCCGGCAATGTGTGCTTGCAGCCCAGAGAGCCAAGCGTCTCCTGAGCTGTGTCACCAGCAGTGTGGCCAGCAGGTCGAGGGAGGGGATGCTCCCCCTCTGCTCTGCTCTCCTGAGACCCCCCTGCAGCGCTGCGTCCAGCTCGGGGGTCCCCAGCACGAGGCACAGGGACCTGTAGAGCGGGTCCAGAGGAGGCCCCCAAAATGGCCCGAGGGCTGAACACCTCTGCCATGGAGAAAGGCTGCGAGAGCTGGGGGTGTGCAGCCCGGAGAAGAGACGGCTCCGGGGAGACCTTCCTGCGGCCACTCAGTATTTCCAGGGGGCTTATGGCAAAGAGGGAGAGAGACTTGCCCAGGNTGGGTGAGCTCAGCACAGGCTGCTCACAGCTGCAGGCGAGGGCTGATCTCTGCCATCTCTGTGCTCACGGCTCTAAGGAGCTGCGTAACGGCAACGTCCCCTTGGGCTGATCACCCTGCCCACCTCCCCCAGGTGCAGGAAGGGTCCACAGTCCATTTCCAGGCACCGTTGCATGTTTTAGGGTGACAGAGGGTGACCTGTGACACCCCTTTACCAGCCCTTCCCACGGGGTTCAGCAGAGGGGACAGAAGCACACGGCAGGGAACAGCCGTGGAGGATGAAGAGCTGGGAGTGATGCGAGGGCAGTGGCGCTGGCCCCGCGCGGTGGGCACACCAAGTCCCTGTCCTGCTGCTGGCCCTTCTGCGGTGTGAGTGCCATTGCTTGGGGTGGAGCTCCCGGCTGCAGGGTGGGTTATTCTGTGTCTTTGTACACAGCCCAGCCACTCCCAACAACAGGACAAAGGAAATCCATCAGTTTTTTAGTTGCAAGTAAAACCACCTCCAAACAAAGCCTTCCACACCCCCAAGAGCAGTCCAGAGGCTTTTGTAGCCTTATCTAGTGGAAGGTGGGGTTGGGACTGGGTGATCTTTGAAGGTCCCTTCCAGAGCAAACCATTCTGTGAGTCCCTGATCCTACGAAGCTCAATTTCTGGCATACTGGGGAAAGGGCTCATTCAAGGGATTTCCGTGTTTGGATGGAAGGCGGATGCGATGCTCTGTCCTGGCCTTTGGGCTGTTCGCTGTGCGCCGCACGGCAGCTGATCAGACGGTAAGTCGGGCCCCAGCGTGGGTGCTTACGTGGGGATGAGCTTCCCCACTGGGGACAGTGGCCTGCGCTGGGGGGGGTCAGCATATTCAACACGACCCTCCGAGATTTTCTGGCACATTTCCTGGAGAATGGAAAGCAACCTAATAAGATGAGGGTGCTGGGAGGGGCTGACATCTTTGCCACATCCTCTGCCCTGTGCTGGCAGATCTGCCGGCAGCCGCTTAGTTTGGGGCAGGCAGGCAGTCCCCATGTCCCCAGGGGCTGGTGCTCGGGGGAGTTCTCCAGTGTGGGCAGGAAAAGCGGGACCATGTTTCCAGAGCGATAGCTGTTCCCATTACCCTGGCCATCCCCGGTGTCCCCGGCACAGCCTGTGTGCCCCTGTCCCTGGGCTCCCCCTGCCAGCCGTGCCCCAGCCAGGTAGGAGGTTCAATGGTTGGGGGCTGCAGGGTCCCCCCCGGGCCTCTTTGTCCAGCTCCAGCACCGCAGAGGCACCACCACGGCTCCGTCCTGCGCCTGTGCTGGATCCAGCACATCCCGGCAGCATGGCAGGGGCAGGCAGAGCTCAGCCCAGGCACCACTGCGGCTGCTTGGGCGCAAGCTGTGGGGTGGTGCGAGGGGGGTGCCACCAGCCATGACCCACAGGTCTGCCACCACCCCAGTGTCCTCTGGGGGCTGAAGGCTGTGCTGGGGTTGGGCTTGGGTGCAGGGTGTGCCTGGGCCACCCCCCGGGGCCATGTCACCTGCTGCCGTGTGCCCACCTTGCCACGCTCGGCACACTCCTCGGAGCAGCTGTTGGGCTACAGGCGCTTTTTGTGCTGCTGGAGGTGCCGGTGGTGCTCAGGGCACCCGAGCACGGGTGTGGCGGGGCTCTCCCTCCCGCAGGACCCTCACCCCTGCTCGCTCTTCCTCTCCCCCCTGCAGCACTCGACGCTGTCGCGCAAGTTCGTGGAGGTGATGTCCGAGTACAATGCCACGCAGACCGACTACCGGGAGCGCTGCAAGGGCAGGATTCAGAGGCAGCTGGAGATCAGTGAGTAAACGCGGAGGTGGAACGCGGGCAGGCTGCACGCACCGTGGGACTGCATCCTGCCCCAGTCCTGCTGGATCAGAGCTACTCCCACGGCTTTGCAGAGCTCCCCGTGAAACCTCTGCCGTGCGTGGGAGCTGCGCGCACACGTGTGGGAGCAACCGGGACCTGGCTCCTGCGGGGGGAGGGACACGTGGTGGTACTTTGCATTTCAGTGTCAAACCACATCCAGCAAAGCTCCCCTGGGATTTTCCTAAATGCTGTGTAGAGAGTGCAGAGAGCACAAGGGAGAGGAATTTCTTCCATGTGTGCCACTCATTTTGAATGCAGAGAAGCTACCAGGAGTTCCTGACTGGCACGGGTTGCCTTGCCTTTCCTCTGGGTGCTTTTGGCCATGGGGGAGCTGAGCTGCCTGTCAGACCCGAGGAGCGAGCTCTTGAGGTGGGGCACCCAGGGGTTTCCCTTCCGCAGGAGCCTCGGTGCCTGCCCCAGGCGTCTCTCTGGTCCCAGGACTCCGATGGCTCTTAGCAGCCGTAGTGGTGTCTTCTGGCCAAAGGTGGGCCCCAGGTGACACCTCTGAGGCTGTCACCACCGTGGCACTAAGATCTCCCTGTGTCACCCAGAGCCCGTTGCTGGGGGCTCTGATCCTGCCTGGCCGCAAAACCTGCTCTGCCCCTGGCTCTTCTGTGCAGTGGGTGATAGCTGGTTAGCTTGAGAGAGATGGGGTCATCTCCCAGCGAAGAACCACACCCCCACCGTAATGAGGAGAATAAGCAAGCAAGGGAGAAAACGTCAGGGCACGCAGGGATTGGAATAGATTTTTGCAAATAATCCGATTGTCAGACAGGTATCATGGTTTTTTGTGCTCAAAATGAAAGAGTCTGAAGCCTAGTCCATTTTTTTTTTTCCTCACTAGCAAATGGGTGTTTTTCTTCCCTTTCACAAATCAGCGTGAATAATAAGGTATGAGATCTCTGAGTCAGAAAGGTGTCCTTGAAGGTCACCTGTGGGAATGTCCTTCATGAGCTGCAGATCCCTGGGAATCTGGGTGCTACTGGGAGATGGTGGTTCCTGTGGAGGGCTAGAAGGAGGCATGGGTGTGCAAGCCTTTCGTACCTTGAGATTAGTCTTTGTGATGTATAGTACTGAGTGTTTCACACTGGCTGAATG